>JAHBCN010010763.1:0-30873 GCA_019359885.1 Listronotus oregonensis | reverse complement strand
CACAAAAGCATTACTTTGATTATTTTGTTTTATTTAAATTAATAATTCAAGAAATTTTTGAAGAAAAGGGAAAAAGGTTAAAATAGCATTTTAATTGTTAATCAACAAATACATTTTGACATTTTTCATGTTAATTAAATTTTAACAAAACGAATTGTTAAAAAAAATAAATGGTTGTTAAACATTTAAAGATTGACATTCATAAGAATGTTAAATCAAAAAACCTTTTTTCGGATGATTTTAAACAAAACCAAAATTTTAGAATAAATAGTTGTCTTTTTATTGTTTTTAAAAAAAAGGGGTATTTGCGTAATTTTAAAAAACTATAAAATTTAACCAGAACCCTTATACTACGTAAATAAAGTTTTATGATAAAAGAAATAAATATAAAAAAGCTGATGTGACGATTTTTTTTTTATAACTGTATAAGATTCCTCATGTTTTAATTTTTTAAAAAATTATATGAACTGTAGTTTGATTTATATTATTGTTAAAATTTTAAAATATTTTTAGCAGTTTTCCTTAACCCCCCTTGGGCTCACTAGCCAACTATAGAAAATTTTAGTTCCTTTTGGGGATTTTGAAACATGTTTTACATTTATTTAAATGATCCCAATTGAAATTTTCCTTTTTTTGTTAACATAAAAAAGTTAAATTAAAAAACTTAATGGTTTTTATATTAACAATAATAATTTATTTATTCACTATCAGCGGTGGCGTACTCCATACCAACCTTCAAATGGCCCCTTAGGGGTTTTTTTGGATTGATTTGTATGGGTTTTTTTGATTTGATTCGTATGAACGGTACAAACTTAATAAACAATTTAATTTGGCAAATAAAAAAATGGATTTTGATTAAAAAAGCATTTTTAAGTGTACAATTTCATATTTTTTCTTATTACAAAAATAAAATGCATTTCAAAAATTTATTTTTCGGGGAAACGGCAGTTTTTCTTTTTCCCTTAAAAAAAAAAATTTTCACAAAGTTTTTGAGGTTCATACGAATCGAATACCAAAAACCGCATTTAAGTCTATCTTCAGACAAAATTCATCGCATTACTTGTTTTGACTAATATCTGTGCAAAAAAAGTTTGTTGTTTTTGCAACATAAAATGGGGAAGGAGCCTACGTTTAAAAAATGACATAGAAGAAGCAAACGGCAACGCTGAGAGGTATCAGCAGGAAAAATTAAAATTCTAATAAAATTGGTTGTCGGAAAAATATTTATACAAAGGCACTGGGCGTTATAGTGATAACTAAAATTGTCTTTGACTTCGTATATACTTTTGTAATATTTATTAGTTATATGTAAAATTATTTTAAAATTAAAGTTCCTTTCCTTTAAATGACCTTAAAATCTTGTTTTTCTGGGGGATGGAAAAAAAACTGACCCCAGATTGGGATTGGGGGCGAAATATCTAGGAATCCATGGTCCAATTAAATAGTCAGCACTTAAGCGCTCTTTTAATTTAAAAAATTTTTTAAAAATTAATTTTTAATTTAGGGGGAAATTTTTTTCAAAAAAATTTTTAAATTTTAAATCCTTTTTGCAGCTTTTTAAAATTTTTAGAAACGTTAGTATACTTAATTTGGCCGGGTTTTAAAACCTCATTTTAGTTCGGGCGCCCTTTTAGCCCAAAGAACCCAAGGGGGAATACAGAAATCGTAAATATGGAATGGCAATTTATATGGGATTATGGAGGATGTTCGTAGGTGAAAAAAAAAAAAACAGGAATATAAAAAATTAATTTAATTAAAGTTTTTGACCATATCGATTAATTTTATCTTCGGCATAGGCAATGGTTTAAAGAATTTTAAGTTTTTTCCCCCATTAAAGCAAGCTTCGAATTCAGACTGATATTCAGCGGGTTAGCAAGCCTTTAAAATAAGACTTCGTTCCATAGAGGAAAATTTTTTTAAAAAAAACAAAAAGCTTATTTGCCATTCGTAGACCTTCGATAAGATTTTTTAAATTTAATGTCACGTTTTCGTGTTATTGAACCCCCCTTTTTAAGGGCTGTAAATATAAATTTTTCCGTTGGTTTGTCAAATCTTCATCTTGCGATTCAAAACTTAATGTCACTTGATTCTATCTGTTCAACCCATTTCGTCCTATTTGCAATTTGGTATTAAAACATTTGACGACGCGTTTACAAAGGAAAAGGTTAGATTTTACAAATTAAAACCTTTTTTTTATACGTTTATGTCTACTCTTGCATCCGATAAAAATTTGTTATTGCTCAAAACCCGGATAAAGTTTGGGGGTTAGATTTCCATCCGAAAAGCGGGAATTTCTTATTTTTTTGGGGTTGACTTTTTTTTGGGCGTCGGTAAAAAGGTGTAAAAGATTTGATTTGACCCCACTGACAGAAGTTTTTCTAAGTTAAGGGTTGGGGTTTTGGGGTTGAAATTTTTTTTTTGTGTTTTGTGGTTGTTTTTTTTATCTGAGCTTTTCTTCAGATTTGTTTTGCAATATTAAGTAAATAATGAGGATAAAAAAAACAAATGGAATGGGGTTGGACTTGGGTGACTTGACATTTTAACGGGAAGTTAGCCAAAAAGATCATATGTTTTATGTCAAAATTTTATGGGATCAAAACGGGATTATTTTAAAGATTAAATTATTGTGGATAAACGATGTGGATTAAAATTTGGGATTAAAGGTTTTGGATCAGATGAAACCTTTCTGATTAACTTTTTTGACATCGTACTCATTGATGATGTACCGATTTTAATTAGATCCGGTATAAAAATTTTTGCCGCGAAAATAGAAATTGGTCGCATTTTTTTTAACCCGGGGAAAGTGAAAAAACGAATGATGGGTTTTTCTGTATTCTGAGTTGAGCTGCAACATCTTTTCTCTTTGAACCACTTTTTACAGCTCTAATTGCTTTCAGTTTAACAGCACATTCGATTTTCGTTTTATTTTACGTTTTCTTTATTATCTTTAAATTTTATACGTGTATTAACGAGCTATTTTAGTAAAAAACAGAAGTGCTCTTGGTAAAGCAATAAAGTTTTAAAGAGAACCTTTTGTTCATATACCTACTTACGCTGAACGAATGAAACAATAAAACCTATTTAGCGTTGAAGATTTTTTCACCCAGGTAAGTCAGTCAATCAGTCAATTACTTGCTCATCTCTCCTATCAAAACAACTATGCGAAATTTTTCCTGAATCAAACGCTTCAAAAAACATGTTTTTTTGGCTCTCCGACTTAAAACACTTTACTTGTTGCCAAAGATTTATGTACCCCGTGTCGCTGAGAATGTTTTGTTGTGGTCTCCTATTTCGTAGGTTCTTATGGTAAAAACTTAATTAAATCTTGTTGGCCCGCCTCTTTTATTTCCTGAAGATAAGCCACTGCCCACATTGTGTATGTATAAATTGAAATGACATCGTTTTATTAATAATTTTATGCATGTAAACATTTTGGCGAACATCCAGAAACTCTTAACGGGAAAATATTAAATTTTATTTTATTGGGATCTGCTTTTAAGTTGCTTATTTACGGAGAACTTTATGAAATCATGATATTTTATATTTATTAAGAGCCAAGCTATTTGAAGTACAAATAAAAGTAAATATTTGGTAATTTAAATATCAAGTACCTGCGTAATGCTTACTTAATTGCATCGTTAACAAAATTGTTATTACAGTTTTACATATGATACGAGTTATTAGGATTTTAATGAACACCTGGTGTTCGTTGCCTACTAGGACATAATAAAAACGGGATAGATCATGTCTAATGTCACGCAATATCTTAAGAATTTGTGGATGTACATTAAACTTGATTTGCGAGAGTAGTTTCTTCCTCAATACGTTTACTGCTTCTACCAGCAGTTTTGATTTTCTTTAAAAAAGCTCTCTCATTTGTCAAATTGACGATATGTAGTAAAACTGTCCCCTTTGATGTGTTTGTTCTAGGAAGAATAAGTTAGTTAAAATATTTTTTTTAGTTTTCAATAATGCAGCACAAAGGTCCATTCTTCATGTACACGGTGTTAAATTCGGTCAGTTTTCACTGGAGGGGAAGTTAAGTTTTTTCAACCTATCATATGAAATATTACTTTTTAAAATTGAGTTGTCAAATATTTATTTGTTAAAAATCATCAAAAATAGAATATTAAAAAAAATGTCAATTTTGCGATAAATATTTGAAAAATCTTAAAATTGATATTTTATTATTTATTTTTTTCAATTATTCGGATTTCATCTGGACAATCCACCTCCAGACGTCCTCCGGACGAACCACATTTATATTTATAGTAGGTAATTATGAACCAAGATCCAGAAAATGTGCTATTTATTTATTATATCTAAAAGATGATCCTTTAAAGTTCGCAAAAATTTTTTCTGTTATTTAAAAAAATTGTTTTTTTTTTGTTTGTAATAATATGCATCCCAAAATTACAAAACTAATAATGACATAACAAAAATTAAATAAAAAGAAATGCAAAACATTTCTGGGAATGATCGAAATACATTTAACACTAAAAAAATATAAACAAACAAAAATAATACTACCTGCGGTAACCTCATTATCACTGGCGACGCGAAAAATCGTATCGCGCATAACATACCTGTCAAAATCGAGCTTTCATAAATACTACATGACGTTACAGCACCACCCATATCTCTTATTCAACCATCAAGTCAAATAATGTTTTAAGTTTCTCTAGCTTGGGTTCATCCTCCTCAATAGCCCTTGTTTTTGACACTTTTCTTTTTATTGTCATATTTTTTTGTCAGAATTTAATTCTAAATATTGTTCAAAAATGGTTTTTAAATGGTCTCTTGTTACAATCATCAAACGAGACAATGCTGATAAGCTTAAATCTTTCTGAATTACTTTTCTTAAGGTAGAGGTTAAAAAACTACTTTTTTTCAGGAAATTCGGAAAAAACAATTTACAAAGTTTGGGTTAAAAAACAATAATCTGTAATTTAAAGTTACTGATAAAAACGCAAGTGAATTATAATGACGTTAACTTACTTAATAACTTCTATGTTGGATCCCGCTTGGCCAAGGACAACGACAGATAAAAAACAAATGAATTGATATAATATATACTACACAAGTGCATACACGTTATTATAGTAGTAGAAGGTAATATTTTTTCTTTGAGTGCAAATATTTGTTCTGTTATAATATGTCGTCATCCTTGGCCAAGCGGGATCCAACCTAGAAGTTCTGTTTGGGTTTCACGGTTTACTAGACCTAAGCCTATGAAGTGAAAATTTAAAGTATAATTGCAGTAAACTGCTTATCCAAACATAGACATATTATATATTTTAGAAAAAATACAGGGTATTTCATTGGTCTTTAAAAAAATATTTTATTTCACCAGTTGTTTTTATAAATGTAATTTCTAAAATCTTCCTAAAAAATCCTAAAACTATTACATAAACCACTTTGTATTGGTATTCCTTTAAATAAATCCTTTAGAAAGATACCAAATTATAAGGAAAAACCCTGTACACAGACATCCAACAAAGACTGAACAGGTGCATGTCTGTGGCTTCTCTCACATCAAAAAATAATAATGATAAGAACAACAACATCTGGTCTAAATACATAGCTTTATGACAAGTATGTTCCTGTTTCCCTGTCCAGTTCTTGTTAAATGATCCTGTACAAAGTTAAATATTTTCTAGCGGATATTTTTTGTTACATCGAAACGACTTGGAAAAGCAAAATGTTATTATTTTTATAACGAAAAAAAATTTATTTACATTACAAGATGCGAAAGTTTACTTTTTGGTGTGAGGTGGTTTTTTAAGGGACCGAGGCGAACCGGGGAGGCTTTTAAAAAAACCTCCGAACACTTGAAAGGTCTTTCGCATCGTGTAATGTATTTTTTTTTTTCTGCCCCCGTTCTATGTATCGCATAATTTAATAATCATTAACATCTTTTTTTTAATAGAAATATCAGAGTTTTGGGGAAATTTTATTTAAAAATTAATCCATAGCAACACATTTATTGTTGACATTGTCTGTCATCAGCACTTGTCAGATTTTGAATTATTGTTAATTTAGAAAAAACCATTCCCTTTTAAAAAAATTTAAAATTTTGAATATGAAAATGGCATCCAAAAGGCAGCTGACCTTGCGTGTGCCTCACTTCTGCCAGACAAATCTAAAGAGAGGTACCATCAAACATATAAATCGTTTTCTGAATGGCTTGCAAAAAAAAATTGGGGCGGATTGACGAGAATGTGATGTTGGCGTATTTTCAAGAAAAACCGAGTCTTTATCACAACCAACCCTCTGGTCTGTATATTCCATGCTCAATTTAAACAATTTTAAAAAAAAAACAAGATATTTCGGAGTTCAAGAAACTAGTTCTTTTTTAAAAAGGGAAAAAAAGATGGTTACAAGGCAAAAAAGTAAAAAATTTTTAAAAAAAAAGAAATCAAAAAAATTTTTACTTAACGCGCCTGATAAAATTTTTCTTAGCAATGAAAGTAATAGCCATTATGGGAGTGGCTGGAGCATGCCGGACAGACGAAATATACAGAATGAAGCAAATGATGTAGAAAAAAGAAATGACGTGGCTATAGTAAAAAAAAGTGGAGTCTAAAAAAAGTTAAAAAAAAACTTTGTAGTAACCAACGATGAAGGCTCAGTTCCTTATGTCGGGGTTTTACGGGGAAATATTAAGTTTAGCCCAAGGAATGCTCTAGATGGGGGTTTTTGTATCGTTATGAAAGAGGTAAATTTTTAATCAAGAAATTTGGGGAAACACAGTATTTCAAATGTACCTAAAGAAATTGCGAAGTTTTTGAAGCTTGAAGACATCAGTAGATACACTGGCCATTTTTTTAGAAGAATTTAACTACGTTTTGCCAATGCTTCGGATGTCGATATTTTGGATTTAAAAAAAGGATGGAGGTTGGAAGTCTTCTTCTGTTGCGGGGGATATATTGCTGAATCCTAAAAAAAAAGGGGGGAAATTTCAAAAAAAGATTTTACACGAAATTCCTACCAATGTTTCCCCCTAATGAAGTAACAGTGAAAAATATGAATATTAACGTAGTTAAAGGTGATAACGATACCCCAACAAAAAATTTTAAAAAAAATGTTAATTCAAGTATTATTTCCAATTTCTTTTTTAATTGCTCAAATTCAAATTTTTTTTTAAGTTAATACCTAACCTAGTTTTTTAAAATATTTTGTCATAAATTAGTTACTTTTTATAAATAAATTTTAAATTTCCCCAAGCATATTTTTTTTTTTTCTCTTTTTTTTTTTTCCAGGCGCTGAAAATATTATTTCGTAATAGCAACGCTTAGCAACCAGGTAACACGAAGGTTTCTTTCGTTATTATTCGCGTTGCTAGGACCACAAAGTTTTCTTATTTATACAGTAGTAGAAAAATAAAATTTCACCTTTGTTAACAACTACCAAAATGTCACTTTAAATGAAATTACTTTTTTCCCCGGGAAAAAAGATATTTAATTACTTTAAAGGTTTCCATAGCAACGCAGGTATATTTGTCGCTATAAGTACAACAGTCTACTAGTTTAAAACTTCAAAATTCACATAATAAATTTTCTGACTTTAAATCGTGGTTTTTTCCGTCACAGAAAAAAAAAGTATATTTAATACGGGAAAAATATTAGATTAGCTCTCAACCTCAAGCTAAAATTAAAACTTTTTTCCTTTGTATAATAATATACTATTTTCTTCTTAAATCTTACAAGAAATGTAAATATAAAAATATATTTTATAATTCTTCGTTCAACCCAAATTATGTTCCCTTCAAATTTTATTTTTTCTTTTAGCAAACGCAATAATAATTCAGATACTAAAGCAGAAAACAAAAATAAAAGATTATGTTTATAAATAAGCCGCCAAGTTTATAAATTAGACAATAAATGCGGTCCAGTAAATAACGATATGATTGTTGCCAGAAATTTGCAAGTTTAGACAAACAAACATCCAATTATAATTAAAGGATAATGCAGATGAAGTAATAAAATAAAAGTACAAATGGAGAATGCATGCCAAGTGCGATCAAGATTAACAATATATTAATTTATTTTCTTATATTTATAGAACTACTAGCATTTCGCCTGCGGCTGTGCTGGCGTGGGTTACGCGATTTTGGCTGTTTTTCCCCGTTCTTGCGGAAAAATTTTATACCTTTGTTACGTGCGCCAACAACGTCTGCCCTCAGATATCTGGCCCCCTTTACACTCCCTTACATCACATCACGCTCCCTGCGCTCCGATTTAACATTATTATTTTATCGTATTTTATTTATAATATAAATGGCATGAAAGAGTTAGTACTTATTTCTCATACAACTTCCATCCGTTTTTTTAACCCCTCAGGGGATGAAGTTCCAAAAATACTACTATTTTCTATTTTTCTGGGCAATTAGAAGCCTAATCAAAAACATCCATATTTACAACTTTAAAAATGACGGTTTTTCTATACAAACTTTTATTCCCATTTTATCCCTTACCCTAAAGGAATCTAAGTTATAATCTTTGTATCAATTTTTATACTTTGTAACGGTTTAATTTTGTCGATGCTATGTTATGGTGAATGCGCGGGAAAAATGGGAGAATTGCCTACAGCATTAAATTATTTTTTTTTTAATATTCGAGCTAATCTATCTTGGATGCGCTTACGAGTGGCCGGTCCGATTTTTTTTTTCGACTGCTGCAGCGGCCTGGGCCATTTTTGCATGGCGGCCGCTGGTGAAACGACATTGGTTTAATATTTTTACTGCGAATATCGTGGTCATCCGTATGGGATTTTTAATTTAAACCATCCATAATTTTTGCAAAGGCTCCAGTTTTGTTGTTGTGTGAATATTTTTAATAATTAATGGTGAAATTTTGCAAAGATGGTCCCTGAAAATCAGGATTATTAGATTTTATTCAAGCCGCCCACTTCGAGGCCACATGTTAACCTAAGGCCTCAAAATTCAAACTAACTCCAAATTCAAGTTTAACTCCAAATTTGGATACGTTACCAAATTTACGTTCAAACTGACGTCCAAACTTAAGCTTAATTCCAAATTCAACTGTAACTTATAATTTACCTCAAATTTTTCTCCGGGGTTGAGTCCAGACTCTGCAGACCACCTTACCTGCCGTCAGGAAACAGGCAACCTTTTATTAATTTTTATTTAACAATTACTAACCCTTTTTTATGTAACTTGAAAACTTAAACTTTTTTTAATTTATAAATTTTAAATCGTCAAAAATTATTTCTAAATAAATGTAATTTGTTTTTAATCTTTTTGAGTTTTATTTAGCTCACCTGATACCAGAATAATTTGTATTATTTATTATTATTATTTATTTATTTTTTTTTTCTTCTCTTTAATGAGTATTGACCAAGTCAGTTTTTTTTAATGCCTTTATGCTAACTTTTTTGTTTTGTCGTGCACTGGTGTGGATCGCCCAAGCAAGCTCCTATAACATCTAGGGGACTTCCAGTTTGTAGTCCGTAAGAAAACTGGTGGCGCCATAACGAACTCTGCTGGTAGATTTGCACGCACACCTACAGCTTGCTTTGGCGTGAAGCTAACCTGTGCACAGGATAAATTTTGTATTAATTTTCTTACTTTTCCTTTTTGAGCAATTGGTGTGACTCATCATAGTCACACCAGTTTTTATATAAACACTGCTTTTAAAAAAAAAAAGTGCGTGGCAACCCTTCTGAATACAGAAATGACGAAGTGCAGAAGCCTAATTACCATATTAACTTATTAACAACATAAAATTCCGATATTTAAATAAAACATTTTTTTTTATCGCTATTACTTTTTAAATATTAATTTTTTTTATTTTTATACAGAATCTTTTTTGTGGATAATTTAATTTCCTACAAAAATAGTTTTATAATAATTTATCGTATTTTTCATAGTTTCGAAGATATCTTGAACTTCAATTTTTGAGAGCAGACATTTTACTTAACTTCCGGACCGTAATAATTGCTTATAAGATATTTTTTATATAAGAGTTACATGAAATGAATATACATAACAAACTTAAAAATTTAAATATTTTTTTTATGATTTAAACAACTTTGAGAAATATATTCTATATTAGATATTTAAAAAAATATGATATAATTTAAATAAATAAAATTTTATAAAGTGTTATTTATCAGTATTTTTAAAACATTTTATTAAATTTTCTGCTTTACTCACATTTACAAAAAATATGAAATTTACTTTTTATTTATATTTTGTGTATCGGAAATTTCATCTTCCTCAAATGGTGGGTGGTTATCGCAGTCACTTTCACCGCAAACACTGGGGCCGGTAAGCAATAAAGGCCACTTTTTCTGCAGCCACATGCTGAACCGCATCCTGTATTGCAGGAGCAAAATATGATTTTTAAGACGTTTTTACGTGCTGCTGGTTGCGTCATTTTTGCTGGTTTTAAATAATTGTCTTTTTGCCAACCCGATTCTTCAGGAGGGATTAGATAATTAATTTTCCGTTGCTAAGCTTGTGAGTAGGCTCTTGTGATATGTTGTTCTGCTGCATCCTCTGTCGGAGGTAGGTCCTTTTTATTGGAGTATATTCAAGTTTCTGCAGCTTATACCTTCACTGAAAAATACTTTATCATTTTGATTTTCAACCATAAAAGTTTTAGCTGCTGCACGTAATTTATAATTATTATTAGAAATTTTAATAAATTTATTTTTACCTTTATTATAAAAGGAAGGGGTAGTTACATCCAGTGAATGTATGAATAAATAAAAGTTGCTCTTTTTTTTTTTTTTTTAATTCTCTACCTCCTTCTGAAGAATGGGGTTGAAAAAAAAGACGATTATTTAAAACCAGTTAAAATCACGCAACCAGCAGCAACTGAAAACGTCTTTAAATCATATTTTGCTTCTGCAAAATAGGATGCTGTTCAGTATGTGGCTGCAGAAAAAGTGGCCTTCATTGTTCACCGACTTGCACTCACCAAATATAAATGAAAATAAAATTTTCCATTTTTTTGGATATTTAGGTAAGGCAGACATTTTTTTAACATTTAATAAAAATTTTAAAATTTTTGATAAATAACCCTTCATGAAATTTTATTTAAATTTTACCATATTTTCTTTAATATCTAATATAATAGAATGTTTCTCAGAGTTGTTTAAATCCTAGAAAAATAATATTAATTATTATATTATTTATGTTATAGTATATTATATTCTATAAATATCTATATTATATAAATATATATATCATTATATATGCAATTAAAGCTGTTCTTGCGGACTTCCAACTAAAATGCTTCATTAACGCTACTGCTACCACTTTCCATTTTTCTGGATAGTCGGAAGCCTAATTACCGATTCCCATATTTAGTTCAAAAATGGCGATTTATCCTTATTTTAACCCACAAAAGATGTAATTCCCAAATCCTAATTAATAGCCTACATACCAATTTTCGTAACATTGAAATGAGTTGTAACCGCGGTTACTGACTTTTTGAACCAATGCAACACGTTTTTTTTTGTGAATTATTGTCAAACAAAAATGAACAGATTATATATAGTATTTTACTTTTTAAATAAGCAAATAAAAATGGTACTTATCCACTGATTGAAAATCAACAGCATTTCATTATCCGGATTAGCTTCGCTTGGTATTTTATGCACTCCGCTTTCATCCGAGATGTAATATTGGAACTTAGCGCCGGTGGCCTCTGTCGATCAAGCTTTGTGAATATATGTGGTTAGCGCATGGTGACGAGAATGTCGTTTTTGCGGAAAGTTTTATATTTAAATTTAACTGCTTGCAACTTTGTTATAAAATTTCGTATAAAAAACATCTGGCACAAGAGTAATTTGGTAATAAACTAATTACCAGAAATATGTGCAAAGGGCCTATTCCCAGAATATTCTGCACCGTTAAAAAAATTTTTTAAAAAAAAATTTTAAAAATAAAAAAAAAAAGGGGTTTTTAATTTTTCCAAAAAATTTAAAAAAAAAAAAATTTTTTTTAAAAAAAAAAAAAAATTAAAAACCCCCCAAAAAAAAAATTTTTAAAAATTCTTTTTTCCCCCAAAAGGGGAAAACCCCGGGGGTTTTGGAACCCCCCTTTTAAAATTTAAAAAAAAACCCCCTTTTTTTTTAGGGGGGGTTTTTTTTTTTTTAAAAAAAAAAAAATTTTATAAATTTTTTTTTTTTTTTTTCCCCCCCTTTTTTTTAAATTTTTTTCCGATTTTTTTTAAAATTTTTTTTTTTTTTTTTTTAAAATTTTTTTTTTAAAAAAAAAAATTTTTAAAAATTTTTTAAAAAAAATTTTTAAAAAAAATTTTTTTCTTTAAAATTTTTTTTTTTAACCCTTGTTTTTTTTTTGGAAAAAAAAAAAAAAATTTTTTTTTTTAAAAAAAAAAACCCCAAAAAAAAAAATTTAAAATTTTTAATTTCCAAAAAAATTTTAAAAAAAAAATTAAAAAAAAAAACCCCCCCCAAAAAAAACCTTTTTAAAATTTAAAAAAAAAAAAATTTTTTTTAAAAAAAAAATTTTTTGGGGAAAAAAAATTTTTTCCCTTTTTCCCCCAAAAAAAAATTTTTTTTTCCCAAAAAAAATTTTTAAAAGAAAAATTTTTTTTAAAAAAAAAAAAAAGGGGTTAAATTTTTTTTTAAAAAAAAAAAATTTTTTTCCCCCAAAAAAAAACCCGTTTTTTAAAAGGGAAAATTTTTTTTTTTTCCCCCCCAAAAGGTTAAATTTCCCGGGGTTTTTTTTAAAAATTTTTTAAAAATTTTTTTTTTTGGGAGGGTTTTTTTTTAAAAAAATTTTTTTAAAAAAAAATTTTTTAAAAACCAAAAAAATTTTTTTTTAAAAAAAAACCTTTTTTAAAAAGGTTAAAAAATTCGGGGTTTTGAAAGGGGAAAAAAAATTTTCCCCCCCTTTTTTTTTTTAAAAAAAATTTTTAAAATTTTTTAAATTTTTTCCTTTTTTTCCTTTTTTTTTTAAAAAAAAAAATTTTTAAAAAAAAAAAAAAATTTTAAAATTTTAACCTTTTTTTTTTTTTTTAAAATTTAAAAAATTTTTTTGGAAAAATTTTTTTTTTTGGCCCCCAAAGTTTTCTTTTTCCCTTTTTAAAAAAAAAAAAAAAAAAAGGGGGTTTTTTAAAAAAAAAAACCCAAAAAATTTTTTGGGGGTTTTTTTTAAAAAAAAAAAATTTTTTTAAAAAAACCCCCCGAAAAAGGGGTTTTTTTTTTAAAAAAAAAAATTTTTTTTTTTAAATTTTTTTTTTTTTTTAAAAAAAAATTTTTTTAAAACCAAAAATTTTTTTGGGGGGAAAATTTCCCTTTTTTTTTTTTGGGGGGGGTTTTTTTTTTTTTTTTTTTTAAAAAAAAGTAATTAAAAAATTTTTTTTAAATTGGGGAAAAAATTTTTTTTAAAAAGGGGGGCCCCCCCCCAAAAAACCCGGGGAAAAAAAATTTCCGTTTTTAAAAAATTTTTTTTGGAAAAGAATTTTAAGGCCCTTAAAATTTTTAAAAAATTTTAAATTTTTGAAATAAAAAAAAAAAAAATTTTTTTTTTTTAAAAAAAATTTTTTAAAAATTTAAATTTTTTTTTTGGGGGCCCCAAAAAATTTTTAAAATTTTTTTTTTAAAAAAAAAAAAATTTTTTTAAAAAAAAAATTTTTTTTTAAAAATTTTTTTTTAAAATTTCTTTTTTTCCCCCCCAAAAAAAAAATTTTAAAAAAAATTTTAAAAAAAATTTTTTTTTTTTTTTTTAAAAACAAAACCCCCAAAAAAATTTTTTTTTTTGGGAAAAAAAGGGGGGTTTTTTTTTTAAAAAAAAAAAAATTTTGGCCCAAAAAAAATTTTTTTTTGGGGTTTTTTTTTTTTTTGGGGGCCCCTTAAAAAAGGGGGAAAAATTTTTTTTTTTTTGGGGGGGGCCCCTTTTTCAAAAAAAAAAGGTTTTTAAAATTTTTTTTTTTTAAAAACCTTTTTTTCCTTTTTAAAAATTTTTTTTTTTTTTAAATTTTTAAAAAAAATTTTTTTGGGGGAATTTTTAAAAAAAAAAATTTTTTTTAAAAAGGTTTTTGGAGGGGGTTTTTAAAAACCGAAATTTTTAAAAAAAATTTTAAAATTTTAAAAAAAAAATTTTTTGGCAAAAAATTTTAAAAAATTTTTAAATTATTTTTTTTTTTTAAAAAAATTTTTTTTTTTTAAAAAAAAAATTTTGGAAGTAAAAAAAAAAAAAATTTAAAATTAAAATTTTTTAAAATAAATCCCAAAACCCCCAAAAATTTTAAAAACCCCCCTTTTTTGGGTTTTTTTTTTATTTCCCCCCCCCCGGGGGGCAAACCCCTTTTAAAAAAGGGGGGGAAAAAATTTTTTTTTTTTTAAAAAAAATTTTTTTTCCCCCCCTTTTTTTTTTTTAAAGAAAAAAAAAAAAAAAATTTTAAAAATTAAAAAAATTTTAATTTTTTTTTTTTTTTTTGGTTTTTTAACCTTTTTTTTTTTTTTAAAAAATTTTTTTTGGGGTTTGGTTATCACTTTAGCCATATTACTTTGTTCACTGCCGCTCTGAATAGACCTGTGGATGTCATTCCAGTCCTTGTTCGCAGGTTACATAGCCATGATATTCGTCTGCATCCTGCTGATCTTTGACCCTCTATCTTTCCTTGTAGAATAAGTTGAAGCAGGTGGTATTTTTCATTTCGAATAATATGTCCAAAAGTACTCCAGTTTTCTGCGTTTGACCTTGTAAGGTATTCTTAGTTCTCCACCAATCCGTTGCAAGACTTGTAGATTTGATACGTGGCATATCCATGGGACTCTAACATCCGGCGGTAGCACCATCTCAAACGCATCTATGCGTTTACATGAGGCATCGCTTAGGGTCCACGCTTCTGCCCCATAAGAGGGTTGAGAGTACATAACATCTTAACATCCTGATTCGAGTCTGGATATTGAAGGATAGGTTGCAGAGTATCTTGCGAATATCCTGTTGAATACACCTTTTTCTTTTTCCAATCATCTTATTTCTAGAAGTGAGCCCGTCCTTACTCAAAGTGCAGCTTAGTTATGTGGCTGGCTTGGCCATTGCAAGAGCTACATTGTTGGCAGGAAACTGTATATTGCCGACATCGTTCTTACTGACAATTGGCGTTTGTGTCTTTTTGCAGTTTATCTTATAATATATGTTGCAACAGTCGCTACACGATCTATAATCCTCTGGAGTCCTTCTGCAGTATCGGCTTAAGGACGATATCATCCACGTATCTTAGATTGTTTATACTTCTCCGTTTATTATCAGTCCATCATTTATGTTTGTCCAATGCTTCCGTAAATAGATATTCGGAGTACAGATTAAATCAAGTGGCGACTTATGCAAACCCTGACGCATTTCCTTCTCACGCTGGTTTTTAGCTACTTTTTGTTATTCAAGTCGTTTTTACAAAATTGCATTAACGTTTCTTTACTTTGAGCATAAATTACTGCTGCTATAAATATTTACTTAAACTAAAAATATTAAACAGTTCTACAGGTGGCAGGCAATATGCAACATTTACTAAAACTAAAAATATTAAAACAGTTCTACAGATGGCAAGACGGATGGACCATCATCGGTAATATGGAACCTCTGCAATATTTCCACTAACGCTTGGCCAGCGGTTTTACGGCAGTGCAAATATATTTCTCAACTCTATGGGTTTTTTGCTGTAAAGTATATTAATGAATCCGGGTTACACTACATTTCCCATTGTTTATCTTATTTTGGTCCAAAATTGTCCGGTCAAAATAGACATCCCAAGTGTGCAAAAATTTTATACTAGGGCAAAATTTACAAAAATGTTTTTTAATTTTTTAGCAAAACGGTTAGTTTTATGATAAAAATAGCTCAAACAGAAATTGTAGATCATGCGATTGCCTACAAAAAATTTTCCTACACTTTTTCCCCTTAAATTCACCATTTCTGAGAAAAAGCGATTCAAGAATTTTCTATAAAGTTTTATTCCCTATACTATAAACACGTTTCACGCCATCTGTGAGGTGGTGTACTTGACTCGTTTTTAAAGTAGTTTTCCCGGTAAGGCAATGGTTTATTATTATATCGACATATACAAAACAGAGAAACACAAATGTATCAAATTACACCTCTAGCGGCCGAGTGATAATCGCGTTGTTAAATTTAGCAATGGACTTAGCAATTGTTAAGAGTTAACAACGGCTTAGAATGTTTAACAAAACGTCACTGTCAGTGTTATTTAATGATTTTAGTAGGCAACCTGTCAAAATCATTTTGTTAAAAATTCTAAACCGTTGTTAACTTTTAACAATTGCTAAGTCCATTGCTAAATTTAACAACGCGATCATCACTCTGCCGTAAATCTTTCATTTCGAGTGTTAATCTTTGTTTATAAAACTGTGCCTATGAATGAATAAATGAATCTTTTGTATTAAGAAAAATAAACCGTTGGTTCCCTTTTTGAGTTTCAAGATTAGACATAATCGATACGCTGTACGATAAAGTAATAAAGCAGCTCTTGGCTTGTGATACAAATCCGTTTGTTGTTTATTTGGTTCTGCCCTTTTCCTATTTAAATCTAATATTCCTCTTCTTCTTCTTCATCTTCTTTTCTTTCTTTTCTTCTTCTTCTTTTGGGTTGGTGTAAATTGTTCAAACAGCGATACATTAGTTGTTTCGTCGTTGATGTAAGGATCTTCTTCTGTTGAAGATTCAACATTTGAACACGACTGGACTTGACAACTGGAGCGTGCTATTGAACAAAATAAATTAACTTTTTTGCACCCGCATTTCGAAATGCAGTTGCAGTTGTAAAAAATTGTATTAAGAAGCTTCTTTGGTGCAGGTGGAAGTAGTGTGTGGATTGGTTTCAATACATAATCAATTAGCTTCTAACGTCATTCTTCTGGGTAAAGTTAATGTTTAAGCCACACTTGAACATAATAATATAGGTACCCGATAAAAATGTTGTTGAGCAAAAGCCAAGGTTGAAAGAAGGCAAGCTAATTGTACACGTTTTTTATTTCGAGTAAGTTTTGCAAAAGACAAGTAAAGTAATTCATCTGTCCAAGTAATTTTTTCGGTGCTTCATTTACTGTAAGAAGAAACCGAATTCCGTGGATAATTATGGTTTCTGGAGTAAAGTTGATATCTTCAAAAACTTTGGCAGATGTAACTAAGTCTTGTTTTCAAATAATTTAAAAGCTGTTGTTTTACCCTGCGAAATATTACAGAGGTTGTATAACAGCCAGTCATAGCCTGTAAAAATATAATGTTATTTTACATTTAGGATAAGCTGATAAACTTAAATTTGAAAATATTTGCGATGAATGTTGAGCCTTGCCTGGTTTTAAAAAATAAATATTTTTTTAAATTGGCGGTAAATAATACAAACAGATCAACATCTTCACCAACAACCACATTTACATCAGTTGGATTGAATTGATTAATTGCAGTTTCTATGATGAGTACATCAGCGTCATTGTCAGCATGCTTGACTAAAATATGATCAGTGGTAAATTTTTCTTTCAGCATTGTGACGAACCGAGACTTATTATGAATGTTTAACTAGAACTGCTGTTGGCTAGTTGGGATTTTCATAAATTGACCAAAGAAAATATCAGAAGATAATGCTGTTTTTCCCACACGGCGGCGTTGTTCTGGGGCTTTAATATTTTTAGTAGAATTGGTATAGCCATCAAATACAACGGTTACTTTTTGACCAAAATGTCGGCGTATATACTGAGCATATTTATTTGCGATGTCGCTGATGTATTTTCTCGATCCCAGACTACGAGTACACGGTGCAATAGATATTCTCCATCGATAGCAAGAGACTTAGTTTCTTTTCAATTTAGTCAGGCAGACTAATAGTTTTACTTATATTATGCATCCAATGATGTATATAGGCAGCTTAGTCATACATAGTATAGGGAATAAAACTTTGGTAAATTTTAGAACTGCTTTTTCTCAGAAATGGTTAGTTTTAACTAATCTTTTCGCTAAAAAAATCCAAAAACCCCGCTTTCGCGCACTTTGATCTGTATAAATTTTTTTGCACACATGGGATTGATGTCTTGATGTCTCCAATGTACGGGTGACTTAAAGAATAATAATAACTGACCAAGATTACTTAACATAAAATAATAGTGTTGTAAGTAGAAAAGCATAACAAACTCTATTTTGTTGAACGTGATACAATAAAAAACAAAGAAGTACGTTAATTTCACCCTATACAAAAAGACATACTCACAATAACGATCAAAAAATAGGGCCCATGTGGGATTCGAACCCACGACCTCCGAGTTTCAATAGCAGTTCGGCGCTCTAACCAACTGAGCTAACGGGCCGTTGAAACATATGGATTTTTACCTAAAACCCAAGAATATTGCAGTAAATAATATGAGTCATATTCCTATTTATATCAAGTCTAATGCTCGGTAATCTCATCCACTTGATAAATTAAAATAATTGCATTGGGAAAATGCATTCTTGATATTATGGTGAAGGATATTTAATTGAAAAGACATCTTTCGCAAAACAGAAAAATTACTTTATAGTCAGAGAGCCCATGTAAATTCTAAAAGAGCCGCTCATACATTACCATACTCATAAGTCCCTGTAAAGAATAACGATAAAATAAAAAAACTCGGCATTTATTATTTTTGATAGATCGTTTTAAAAGTATCATCTATGTATACTTAACAGGGTCAAAATATAAATTAACGATTATACCTGTAACAGTCTTCATTATGAATTATAGTTCGTTATGTTTCAACGGTGTAAAGAAAGTGTTTACAGTTTGCGCCGCGGCATAAAGATAATGGCCTAAGCGTTAATTAAAGGCTATTATACGGCTATGCTCATAAATCCTTTTTCCTCTTAATTTAGTGGTGCCAAGGACCACAATCTTCTCCTTTGCGCCCGAAAATTATTCATAACAACACATTTTTTTTCCCAACAGTTCACAAAATACAGACAGGGGCACCCTACTTGGTATCAAAGATAATACTACTACGGATAAGATGAACCATTCAATGCTATATTTTTGATACCCCTAATGGACTTTGGCTAACCCGAGCCGATGTCCATCGAGAGATTTTCGCGCTATCCTTGAACGAAAGTTAAACAGTGTTGCCGGCAGGCCTTTACTACAACGAGGTTAGAGAAAAGGAACTAGAGAGAACGCAACCAATGTTACACACGTTAAAACTTTGGAGTAAACAAAGACACTCCAATATGGCTGACTCGACAGAGGCGTATTCAGCACTTTTGTGTTGTTTATTTTTCCAATCCTTTATAGGTGTACTATAAACGATTACAAAAATAAATTAGAAGTGTTTGGCATAAATATATATTTATATATTATAAAAAATGGTATAAATTTTGCAAATATGTATATAAATACCTAACTGATCGTTGAGTTTTGATATAAAATGAAAAACTAAAGAAACTACCTATTTTAAAAAATAAGTAAAACAGTTAGTTATTTTGGTAAAAAAATATTATTAAAATTTTATAAATTAGTAAACATATCATCAGAGTATCCACAAGGGTATCCCCCATATCACTGAAAATAATCAAGAAAGAATTGAAATGTAGCCAAATAAAATCTTTGTGCAAGATAAGATACCATCCAAGGTGCGCTTCGGCGTATTAAAAAAATTAAGGCATTTTCAAAAAAATAATATATTTTTTTGTTTCGTAGTCAACCATATGCGAACCGAATTCATCCATAGAAGGGAGAAGGCTTGATGTAATTTAATGAAAAGAAGTCCTTAACTGGTCTTTGAACAAGTTAAAGAAAAAAAAGTCAAGTTAGGAAAAATGAAGCTTGAAAGAAACTGCCATTTTTCATAGAAAATTTTTGTTAATTATTTTTTTTTTATTTTAATTAAAGAAATGCAACTTGACTTGTACAAACAGCATACAAATTTTGCCTTCAAAAATTCCTGTGAAAATTGTATGCAGTTTGTTATTTCTACACAGACAATTCAATAATGTTATATAAAAAAATTATTAAGAAATTCATACAAATTTTCTCTTAAAAAAGTCATTGTGTCTTCCGTGCTTAAAAAAATGATAAAGTTTTTTATTATCTTTAATATAAAAGTAAAACAAATACAAGAGATGTTTTTATTAGATAATAATTTAACCAAATAAAAGACATTCTAATGTTTTATTAATTTATTTAACAGTATTCATTATAAATTATACAGTGTATATAAAATAACAAAAATAATAAAATGAGAAGTTTTTCTTTCAGTTTCAGGTTATTAAAAGTCTGATAAAATGCCGTTGAGAAAATTATTACATCCCTGTAGTTTTTAAAATAATCATTTAAATTTATTCTATTTTTAATTAACCAAAGACATTTTCTATTAGTTTTAATTTAGGGCATAATGTTTTAAAATGTGTAATAAAAAATTATTTTTTTATAAAAATATTTGATGCTAGGACCTTAAAGACGAAACGTTAAATTCTTATTTAAGTTTTTTTCCAAAAATTTAACAAAACAACAAAAATCTGATTACTTTTTATACGGCATGTTATCTGACCCTCATAGCCTGGAAGTCCATACTATAATTATAGACAATTATATCAATAAATAGATTGGGGATAACATTGTCTCTTAGCCGAACTATGCCACATATAGATGTTC
This sequence comes from Listronotus oregonensis, assembly GCA_019359885.1. Taxonomy (NCBI): domain Eukaryota; kingdom Metazoa; phylum Arthropoda; class Insecta; order Coleoptera; family Curculionidae; genus Listronotus; species Listronotus oregonensis. The sequence continues at coordinate 10,243 of JAHBCN010010763.1, read as the reverse complement.
TGTCAAAACAGTCCTCAGAAAAATGATCGGAACAAACAACAGCATGTCTGCTAACTGCTCAGTTTGTAAGTCCCATAGCCTCTAACCATGCTGATCTTCTGGTCTCATTCTTGGGTATTCTGTTAAATAAAAAGTATTAATTTTATTTTATTCTTTAAACCAAAAAAGCAATAATCATAAGCATCTCGTAAGATTGGTTATAAAACTGGCATACCAAAATAAAACCAAATTACTATTATTGCCACTAGAATTGTGATATGTTACACGTAATTTGTTATATTGAAGTCAAAGAGATTTTTTTTTCTAATTGGTTATTAGCAGAATACATTTTAGTCTGTTGAAAGGATCAAGTTTATCTAAGAATTTTTTAAAAAGATAAGAACAGAAACAAAAAAAATAAGCTGGCATTATGAAAATAAATTAACTTAAAACTAATTAATTTGAGCTACCTAAGATGCTACTATTGTCCAAAACAAAGTCAACCTAAATTTTAATTTAGATTTCATTACCGAGTGATTTCTAATTTAGTTTACCCTTATTAATCTGCATTAATTTTGCTGTTTATTCAAATTTTCAACACAAATATATAGGAAAAGGTTGAATGTACCGTGGGCCGCTTATTTTTCTCTTTGTAACCCAACTTATATGTTTAATATATTATCAAATAAACGATTTAAATTAAAAGCATATTCTTATTTTAAACAGCATGAATTATAGTTAAATAAAATTATTGTTGAATACACACCTGTGAAATGTTTTTCCATCCAAATTCTCCTTCTTATCTACCAACAACCTGGAACTAAACACTTCTTCATTATTGTTCAAAATTATAAAATGTCTTTAAACCACACCAAAAACTTCTCACATATATAAAAAATAAACGAAAACACAAGAAAACACAATTAAAACCGCCTCGGACTGCCGGGAGTTACCAATATGGCCGAAATGACATTTCGCCTGCCGTTTTTCAGCGCCTGCGTTCCCTCTAGTTCTTTTGTAACCTCGTTTCTTTACTATTGGCGTGATGAAACGCGACTAGAAAAAACAGAATCCGTTTAGCCGCCCGCTTTCGCTACTTCGTGTTCCGAATAAGGTACAAGCGACAGACATTGGCAATGTCGCACGGTTTGTTTCGCTGGGGCAGGGGTTACCGACTTAATTTTATTCGCATTTACGGAAGCATTGATATCTCCGAACTGATTCAAAACGCCCCATTTAAATGAACCATCTATTCGTAGTAGTATTATCTTTGTTGGTATATAGCAATGGACCGGACGAATTTGCGATTACCCTCTAAGCACCAAAGAAAACATGTTATTTTAAAAAATCACAAATTAAAACTAAAAAAATAATTCTACATAAAAAAATTAAGTAAAACAAAAAATCTAAATAAATTAATTAATGAAGCAAGTATTCAAACAATTCACCGCCTTCCCCTAAACAATGTCCTAAGCGATCACAGAAACTTCTTCGAACATTGTTTAACATTACAGGTGTAATTGTTTGAAAAACATTGCGAATTTTTACACGCAATTTATCAAGATTCATATCGCGATCATCCCGAAAATCATTAATTTTGGATTTTGCATAACCCCAAAGAAAATAATCGTTAGGAGCCAGATCAGGAGAGCGAGTGACCTGCCAATCGTCTAATTTCTGGAACTATTTGCTGTTGCAAAAGATTTAAATATTTTTGACCAGTTAAGTTACCATCAATGAAGTATGGCCCAATAACATATTCCCCATAAATACCGCTCCAGACATTTACCTTTTGGGGACGCTGAGTTCTAAGTTCAAAATACCTATGTAAATTTTTCTGAGACCAATAACGGGTGTGAGTGGGATTATGCCTACCATGGAGTGGAAATGTGGACTCATCAGTAAAGACAATGTTTCGAATAAAATCTTCATTTTCATTTGCCTTATTTATCATGTTTTCACAAAGCTCCATTCTCCTGATATTGTCCTCAGGATAAATTTCTTGTGTTTTTTAAACTTTGTATGAACAACGATACCTATTTTTTTCTAATATTCTCTTCACCGTTCTTGTACTTAAATCAACCTCATCCGCAAGCGCACGTGTTGACAAAGTTGGATTTTCATTAATTAATGCCAACAAATTAATTTCTTTGACGTTTTGTATTTTATGGTTTCTGGGAGAAACGCACCCGTATTTTTGGAAATTATTTATAATTCTTGAAATAGTAGTAATTCCAGGGTGTGGCCTATTAGGATAATTCTCAGCAAATATATTTTTTACCCGCTGTAAAGAATTACCCCCATAATACCACTGAACAATGTTAACTTTTTCCTCAATTTGATAAATATCCATTTTAGGTTTTAAATGTTGGGGATTTTTTAAAAAACACACGTGTTCTTACCTTAAATTGGCCAGGCGAAATAATTTTTATACATTTATAATTCCCAACAAACTGAAAATTGTGTTACTTTGTTGTTTCTTACTGAATCCCAGAACAAAAAAGAATGCATACACAAATAGCGGACGATTGCAAATTCGTCCGGTCCATTGCTATATACCTAGTAGGGTGCCCCTGTCTGTATAATAAGCTTGATGTCTCTTATGTTCGGGTGACTTAGAGAATAATAATAACTGACCAAGATTACTCAACATAAAATACTAGTGTTGTATGTAGAAAAGCATAAAAAAACTATTTTATTAAACGTGATACAATAAAAAAATAGGGCCCATGTGGGATTCGAACCCACGACCTCCGAGTGTCAATTTTAGTTCGGCGCTCTAACCAACTGAGCTAACGGGCCGTTGAAAAAGATGGGTATTTATCTAAAACGCAGGAATACTGCAGTAAACAGTATGAGTCACATTCCTTCTATCAATGCGAACGCTCGGTGATCTCATCCACTTGATAAATTAAAATTGCATTGCGAAAATGCATTCTTCACGTTATGGTGACAATGCTGATAAGCTTAAATCTTTCTGAATTACTTTTCTTAAGGTAGAGGTTAAAAAACTACTTTTTTTCAGGAAATTCGGAAGAAACAATTTACAAAGTTGTGACTTAAAAAACAATAATCTGTAATTTAAAGTTACTGATAAAAACGCAAGTGAATTATAATGACGTTAACTTACTTAATAACTTCTATGTTGGATCCCGCTTGGCCAAGGACAAAAAAAAAAATATATATATATATAAAATATATATATATATATATATATATATATATATATATATATATATATATATATATATATATATATATATATATATATATATATATATATATATATATATATATATATATATATATATATATTATATATATATATATATATATATATATATATATATATATATATATATTAATATAGTAACGGCTTCCCAGATAAAATTTATTTTGAAGACCTGTATCTAAAATACCTTTAAGTGCATTCTCATAAAAAGTTTCACAAAGATGTTTCTCAAGGTGTTTATTAAGAATATCATATTAGGTGAATTCTAAAAAATCGCTAATATAAAATTTTGAAAAATCGCCTCTAATAACGTATGCCTATGGCGAATCGCAAGTTTGGCTGTGTCTGTGGCTAGACTAATACAGGCTAATCTTAAAAACATATTACCAAGTCTGAATTTTGTTAACATTATTCGTTATAAACATTTTTTTTTAAACTGTAATATTTGGTAGCATTGATAAGCAAATTACAGAGACAAATTTAAATATTTTTTTAGGTACATAGTTGCTAATAAAGATATTAAACCTGGAGAAGTAATAATAACCGAAGAACCTTTAGTAGTGGGACCCTGCACAGATTGCAAAGTTTTATGTTTGGGATGTTACAAAGATTTGGAGAAAGAAGATAAAATAATAAGGTATTATTTTCATTATTAAGTATATTCCATCTACACCAAACCAATAAACCAAATCAAAAGGAAGAATTAACAAAATCTGTCAAATGTATTGTAATATATACAGGGTGTTACTTAATGGTATGTCATAATTTGAAGGAGGCATTCCTGGATCGATTTTAAGTCGAAAAGTTCATATAAACGTGGACCCTAAAATGCTTAGTTATTAAGATACAGGGTGTTAAAGTTTTATTTTATTTTCACTTTTTAATACATTTTTCAAAGACGGTTTGAGATATTGAACTGAATTTTGGCACAGGATATTATGGCATAAAAACACACTTTTTAGATGTTCATTTAATTTTTTTTTGCAACCAGTGGCGTAGCTATGACGAATTTTCAAAACAATTTTACAAAAAAAATACTACGCCATTGACTTGGGAAAAAATTATGGTTTTATAATAATTATCAATCAATTATAAACAAAAAATCCCTCTTTCATTTTTGCCGTAAAACTTACCGTTTGGGAGAAATCGTTAATTGAAAAAATGTCTTATGTACCCAAATTGCATCTTGAAAAATTATTATTGAAATAAATCAAGTTAGCTTTGCTCGTTGCCAGCGATTGTTGTTTTGTTGTTGTAAACATTATGACACTGACGTTAATTATCATTCTTGATTGTGTTAAACTTTTATTTTCAATTTTAAATACATTTTTCAAATATTTATTTTTAAGCTATTTTCTTACAAACTAGTGAACAAAAAGCAATAACAATTAAATACAATACATACATAATTTACAAAAAATGTTGGAAATGACCACCTCTCGCCTCTATGCAGGCTTCTGCTCTTCTTCTCATTGAATTACGAACCCTTTCAAAATTCCATGCGTGTTTCGGATAGTTTCACATCCGTCAATAATTCTATTTCTGAGTTCTTCTAATGTCACAATTGGTGTATGATAAACTAATGTTTTTAGGTGTCCCCACAAATAAAAATCTAGGCTGTTCAGGTCAGGCGATCTAGGTGGCCAAAATTGTGGTCCTCCACGGCCTATCCAATGATTTTGGTAGGCTCTATTTAAATGCTCACGAGCCAATATGCTAAAGTGGGGGAGCGCCATCATGCATAAACCAAAGGTGTTGCCGTAACTGAAGAGGAACATTTTCAAGAAGCAAAGGCAAATCATTTTGGAGAAAATTACAATAATCCTGTCCGTTAAGGCGTCCTGGTAAAAAAAATGGTCCAATTAAATGGTCGGATACGATACCGATCCAAACGTTCAGTGAAAATTGTTCCTGAAAATGTGTCTCTGTAATCGCATGAGGGTTTTCCTGGGCCCAGTAATGATTGTTATGGAAATTGGTTATTGCATTTCTTGAAAAATTTGCTTCGTCCGTAAACAATATTTTGGCATCAAAATGAGGATTTTCTGTTACTTTTTGGAGATACCATCTACAAAATTGCGTACGTGGTTCATAATCTCTAGGAAGCAATGCCTGAACCCTTTGTATGTGAAAAGGATATAACAAAGAATCTCTTAAAATCTCACATACCGTCTTGTAGCAGATGTTTAATGCCATACCTATTTTTCGCGTACTTGTGGTTGGATCCTCTTCGACTGCATGCAGGACAGCCTCCTCCACTGCCGGTGTTCTAACTGTACGGGGCCTTCCTCGGAAATATTAGCTTTAAAACTGCCAGATTCAGTCAGACGACGATGAATGTTTATAAATGTTCGTCTATCTGGGAGAGCGCGATTAGGATACCTTTCTTGATACAAACGCCGCGCCTCCACAGCATTACCATTAGCTAGACCATAAAGAAAATGCATTTGTGTCATTTCCAAATTAGAATAATTTACCATTTTTTTAACTAGCAAAATGCACGTTTTAAGATCGAAGGAGAAATAAATACAAACTGTCAAGAATGATAATTAACGTCAGTGTCATAATGTTTACAACAACAAAACAACAATCGCTGGCAACGAGCAAAGCTTACTTGATTTATTTCAATAATAATTTTTCAAGATGCCATTTGGGTACATAAGACATTTTTTTAATTAACGATTTCTCCCAAACGGTAAGTTTTACGGCAAAAATGAAAGAGGGATTTTTTGTTTATAATTGATTGATAATTATTATAAAACCATAATTTTTTCCCAAGTCAATGGCGTAGTATTTTTTTTGTAAAATTGTTTTGAAAATTCGTTATAGCTACGCCACTGGTTGCAAAAAAAAAATTAAATGAACATCTAAAAAGTGTGTTTTTATGCCATAATATCCTGTGCCAAAATTCAGTTCAATATCTCAAACCGTCTTTGAAAAATGTATTAAAAAGTGAAAATAAAATAAAACTTTAACACCCTGTATCTTAATATCTAAGCATTTTAGGGTCCACGTTTATATGAACTTTTCGACTTAAAATCGATCCAGGAATGCCTCCTTCAAATTATGACATAACATTAAGTAACACCCTGTATATTTTTTAGTTGTTCGAATTGTGGTTGGCCGTTATGTTCTAAGAGCTGTCCAGGCCTTAAACGTCACCATGGTCATACAGAGATAGAGTGCACGATATTGCAAGAATGTAAATCAGCAACATATCTGAATTATAATGATTTTGAAGAGATGAGGATCCATTTTCAAGCTATAGGTAAAACGTAGTTTATTAGGTGTTATAGACCGAGTCTTATTTGTTTTTGCATTGATAAGGAGGCAGCAGTGGCGGTGCAGTGCACCGGAGCCCCCAAGCTCATGGGAGCCCCTCATTTCCTTGAGCGACCTTCGAAAAAGTTAAATAAATATTGAAAGTACATAAAGAATTCTGACTTTTTAGCTCCTTGCCGCGAAATCTCTAATAGCGTAAAAAAATTGAAATTTTTAGGGAGTGCTCCCAACAAATAATCATGCACAATAAATCACGATAAAAAGTTTACATGTCCTTCCTTTATAGTCGCTACAAAATAAAAAGTAAAACATAGCTTGACTTCCTCATAAAACATCTCAAAGCATAGTTAGGGTGTTTTTTTTTATTTAGTCTTGCAACGTATTGTACTCATAATGGCATCATAATTATTCATATTGTATTTTTTGTCTTTTTTTTTCGGAAAATTATGTGCAAATATCTCCAGAATACGTTAGGGTTTACTTTTAGTGCTACATAATGTAGACATTTACGGTATCTCTGTTGAAAAGTAATTTTTTTAGTCTTTGCTATAAATTGTGTTATTTTTATTCAAATATTATCTACTGCATTACACTGTACTACAGCTGACAATAAAGAGCATAAAATTAAGTAGTTCTGCACCTTTAAAGTATTTATATTTTAACCAGTATAGATAGATAGGGCCCCAGTTACCTATTTGCCCCAGGGTCCTTGGTTACGTAGCCTCGCCACTGGGTGCAGGCATAGGCGTGCGCACAGTGGGTGCCGTCTGAAAAAGATTACTGTATTTAAAATTTGAAAATTATTATTTGATAATGTTCGATTTAAAAATTACAATCCTTAGATTTAAATGTATGAAATGTATCGTATCCAGTTTTTTTCACTTTATTATTATTATTATTATTATTATTATTATTATTATTATTATCTTGGCACCCACAGCAGCTTTACCCTGCGCACGCCTATGGGTGCAGGCATGCTTTTGCAGGTAATTCTTTGGAAAAATGTACTTTAAAATCAAGATATGCTCCCTCTCAGAAAGATCCAACAATTATTAAATACACTGTTTTTGTCGAATACTTTAATTGCTCATAACTGTAAGTATTGGTCCTAGAGAAAAATTGTAAAAAGAAAGAAGTTTATTAATTTAATTTTCTACAAGATTAGAGTGGTTGGAAATTGCCAAATGTGTTATGCCTTTTGCAAAATAGTAATAAACTAAAAAAAGAAGATTCTTGCGTAATTTTTTTGGACTCTTTAGATTTTTCTGTATGATAGTTTTTGCACAATAATTTTACTATTTAATTTCGCCTTAAAAAATTGACAATATTACAATTTTTTTTCTGTAAAGCAATACCTATACCTAATTTCACGTGGAAAAAAATTTAAAAAAAAATTTTAGTTTTTTTTGCTTCGTTTTTTGAATATATTTTTGTAATTTATTTTTGCTTTTAAAATTTTCGATAGGAAAGTTAACAACTTTTGTGTTAACGCCTATTTACAAAAAATGCTTAGAATTTGAGTTATAATGAAAAATCTGAAAAGTGAGCAAAATCACACTTATCTAAAAAATGCACTTCTTTGAATGGTAGCAGTTTTTTTATATTTTAGTGTCAATTGAACATTTGAAATAATAAAACTCTTTTAATGTTGTAGTTTGTTTTACTCTTTTTTAAATAGTTGATAAATAACCTAACAATAATTAAATTTTGTAAAATTTAAAAAATTGTCAAAATTTAATGAAACTACATCCAGCAGGCTCATTTTGAAAATTGCGTCGGAAAAAGTTGTGGACAAAAGCCTTAAAAATGATATTAAAATTAAGATTTAAAAAAATATATTAATTCGTTTTTTGCATTTATTTTGCATAAAATAAAAGTTTTCAACCTCAAAATATATCACTTTGATAGAAAATTTTATTCTCTAAATTTTCGCTAAAAACGCAAAACGAATAAAATTTTATATTTGACTCAATTTTACTGTAAATATTACAACACAACAACCGGTGTAACCAGATCTTGGTTTGTTTTTACCCTTGTTTCCACTTATAATCACTTAATTATAACTTTCTTATTAATATTTATTGTTTTAATAAGTTATTGCAATATATTAATTTATTAAAATTGTATAGATTACAAAGAAATAATTAATAAAAAATAACATGATTTGTGAGTCATTATTGAAATGTATGTTTATAAACAGTTCGTCCTCAAGTACAAACTTACAAAACTAACAAGAGAGGCACCACTAGTGTTTATGCAGGTTCTCTATCAGCCTTCATGGAACCCATGTTGAATCCTCTTACGACGTTTTTACCTTAAAGTTTAACTTTTTAATGTATTATCAATATTCAATCTGACAGAACTTAGGGGACTAACACTGTGTGACACAAGTGACGCTTCTTTAAAAATGTGGATGAAAAAAAAAGTGCTTAATTTTTAGTCAATAGTTAAAGCCAGAGTTTATTAATCTAAAGGGGGTTATGGCATCCGCCACATTGAAAAACTCTTGTGTGACGTCAAGAAGGGCCCATTTCGGCCATGTTGGATTTTATGCCGGACAGTGGCGTAGAAAGGTGGAAACGAAAAACTGCTTTTATACCGACAAACAAAATTTATATTTCAAAAATATAAATGTAATTCAATTAAGTATTGAAATTAAAAATTAAAGCGACAACACGACGATGGCGTACCTTTTCAGTGGTATCTACTACATTAAATATTTTAAAAAATGAGAAAAAAATAAAATGTAGAAAATACTGATGATTGCTAATTTGTTATAATTATGAGTACTTACTCTATTTTTAAACACACGATAATGAATTATTAACACCTTTTTTTCTTTAATAATACCCACCTATATTACGACGTTTATAAAATTTTATGAGCAAGTAAAGAAGTTTGGGGTTTTTAATTATTTTTTTAACTTGGAACAGTCCACAAAGGCTGAGGCCTAGTATGAACGCCCCGTGGGTGGCTGAAGTGTGGTAAGAGGGAGTTTATTCACAAGAAACTTAAATTCTGCAGGTAGCAGGTTCCATAGTCTTGACACTCTAGGGATGAAGGAACGAGGAAAGCGGGAAGTTCGGACCCTCTCTAGCTGAACTGTTAAAAGATGCATAAAAGTTGCACTACGTGTTGCTCTGTTGGGAGCTGCCAGAAAAGGAATTATACTGGCCAACTTGTCTAAGCAGAAGCCGTGAAAATACCTATAGAAGAAAGACAGGAAGGAAGCTTTTCTGTAAGTGCAAGATCAGAAATGGGCTTTTACAAGCTATCTTGAAGATCTTTGTAAGATTACAAAATATCCAACTCCAAATCAGATACTAGAAGCCATACAAAAATTTACTTTTTTTTAGAAACTTATGACGGTGTTTTTGTAATACTTCATAAATATATAAACTTGTCTATTAATCCTTAATTTATTTTATTTTAAAAACTAATTATGTTACTTTTAAAAACTAGTTATTTATTTACTTACGGACCATACAGCATCTGGATATTTCAGAATAATAGCAAAATTTTCCACTTTGGCAATAAAATAAATTATTTTATGTAAAAAAATGTGAATACAGGTTTATTGCTAAAAAACTAAACTTTATTTGTTTCACAACTACAACACTACAATATATTTACAATTGCAACAATTAAATAAAATACAACTAAAATTATTACATTTTAAAATAGATATGGAAGAAACGAACACAGTACTTAGTGGTATTATTTAATAATATTTTGTGGTATACTACATTT
>JAHBCN010010762.1:0-30643 GCA_019359885.1 Listronotus oregonensis | reverse complement strand
TGGTCATTTTGCCCAACTCATCTCCTCCAAAAACACCCTTTCCCCAATATGACTTTGTGTACCAAGTAGATTTTATCGGGAAACCTTCTTAATAAATTTTAATTTTGTTCTCCTTCCAAAACTTTAGACTTCTTCGGGACGTATCCTTTCGACTTAACTTTTAAAAAAGATATGAGACGATGGTATTGCGAAATGTCTATATTTTCATAGACCATCAACGTAGACCTTAGGGTGGAATACTTGGTCCAGAGGGGTTCGGACTGTATTTTTCCGACTAAAAATAATAGAGTTTGTTAAACATATGTATTAAAATAAAATCAATAACTTACCAGTTCCTGGAAATATGCCATTAAAACGTTTTCGGTTATTTGAAGAATTGCGTTCGCATCTTTCCAAATACCAAATATGCCATACTCCCGATCATACTGTTGCCTTGATTTAACTGGCAAAAGATTTTCGGTCGCTTTTATGGCCTTTTCTCTTATATTTTGTGGAATTTCTTCCATTTTGAGTAAATCGTTAAATAAAAAATGCCAACTGACTAACTGACAGAAACATCAAAGTCAAACTTAACACCAGTCATTATCTACTTACGTATACAGGTACAGGTGCAACTTATTTTTTATATTGCGAATAAATAATGTAATTAGTCATTGAAAAACTCTTTTTTGGGTAAAGCATAAAGCATTGTATGCACCACGGGCTTTACTGGACTATAATGCCCATCAGGTCGAATTCTAGCCCTCGGGCTATTTCGACCTTCAGGGCATTATAGTCCCAGTATCGCCCTTGATACATAAATAGCTATTACAAACGGTATTTTATTAGTAAAGTGATATAGCCAGTACTTTTTGTTATATTAAAAAAAAAAAAAAAAGGCCCTTTTTAATAATTATTGTACAAAATTACCTGAAAAAAAATGGTTGGATTTTTTATTTTTAGTAATCTACAGGTTACTCCGAAAGTCATGGCGTAGTCAGAAATTTGTTAACATTAATTACAAAAAAAATCTTTATTGACAGGGAAATAAAAGATAGAGAAAAGAGACATCACACTTCCAAAGCTAAAATATACAGGGTATTTCCCTTCTAAGAACAAAATTAATAATAAGGACATAGTGATACACTAATCATAGGTTTTTACTTATTTGAGTAAAAAAGTTTCACTCTTTTTCGTTTGACACAAAAAAGAACTGAATCTTTTTTCTATAAGGCTGAAATTGTGCATTATAGAATTTATATAACTAGGATTGTTGTTTCGTTTCGCCTTCTGCATGTTGGTGTTGGGTAATTTTATTGGTGTCTTTTATAAATTTTGAGCAAATGGACTTTTTCCGAATTTAAGAATCCATCTTTTAGAACCAAATAAAAAAGGTACTTTAAAAAATTAAAACGACTTTCAAAAAAATATATAAACTATTATTTCATTAATTTAAAAGGATTTACGAAACAAATTGGGGGAGTATTTTTTTTGAGATGCTAACATGTTTTTTTACTTAAAATTTTTAAGAAACACAAAATATGGCAGCAATATTACCCAAAAAATCAAAACAACAAAGAGGAAACTAAACAACAATCCTAATATTTGTATAAAAAAATATATAGGTTTTTAATATTAGACGGTTTTTGTTAAAACTATATATTATAGGATTTTGAAAATATTTTTTTGAAAAATATTTAGGAAGACAATTTTTGGTTGGAATAATATAGAGATGGTACTGCTATATGGTGCAAAAATACTTAAATGTTTAGAGAATATTTATGAAAAAATCTCAAAAATTTTGTACATTTATAAAGAATTTGGAATAGTTTTTAATAAATTATTTTAAAAAATCGGTTATTTGTTTTATTTTTATAATAACGTCAAAGTAAACAAGAGATGGTAAAGTCGAAATTATATCCATTTGTTACGCTTGCAGTATGTCTTCCATGCCAAAGACCACAAAAACCAAAATTATAACCTATTTGAAAATGTACTTATGGACACAAGTTATTCTATATATATTACATTGGCAATAATAAGACAAAAGTTCAGAAATAAATTCAATATTTTGTGTTTTCCATTGACTCCTTAAGAAGATGGATTAAAAATATAGGCTTTAAGTGAAAAAATCAAATAATAGAAAATATTCGATGGACTTTATAGACAGATTGTTCATAAAAGAATCAATTTTTTAAGGGAATATATTTAAAATAGAAATCTAGGTCGGGAAGGTTTTGTTACAGTGTCATCGCTTTAAGCACATATGTCCAAAAAATACGAGTAAAAGATTTTATGATATAGTTCTGATGTCAGAGTTGGTCGATTTTTTTAAAAAAGGCTTGTTTCACAAAAATGTTTAAAAGTAAAAAAACAATTAAATACATGCACAATTAAGAGTAAATTTTGTAAACATCTGTCAATGGATTATCATAATATAACCTGGAAACGTGGTATATTCATAAACAGAAAAAAACTACGTGGTTGCTTTCCAGTTCTGTATGCATGAAAAAAAAAATGTTAATAAGAAAGATCACAATCCCACACCACACTCCCGAGCTAGCACCCATCTTAACTGGTCTCTTTCGAATCTCTTACGACACGGGCATTTTCCCGGAGAGTTGGAAAGCTGCACGTGTGCAACCTGTCCCCAAAAAAGGATCCAAAAGTCTCCCTTCTAACTATAGACCTATATCTCTTCTTTCAGTTGTTTGCAAAGTAATGGAAAAATTCATTAATTCCCAAATCTCAAAGTATCTGGAAAAACATAAGATCTTACATGATAGACAATATGGATTCCGTCACAGTAGATCCACAGCTGATCTTCTTTCCTTTGTCTCACACAACTGGAACAAGTCTCTTGAGTTTCTTGGTGAATCCCAGATCGTTGCTCTTGACATATCCAAAGCTTTCGATCAGGTCTGGCATGATGGGCTTCTTAACAAACTTCCTTCTACGGTCTTCCACCTAAGCTTTGCTCCTGGCTTTCCAGTTTCCTTTCTAATCGACGTATATCAGTTAGTTAGATGGTCATTCCTCCAGCTTCTACCAAATCAATGGGCTCAGTGCTGCACCCACGCTGTTTCTTTTACACATTAACGATCTTCTTCTCTTCCACAATCAATCCCATTCATAGTTTTGTGACGATAGTACCCCCCACTCTAGTATTCAATTTCTTAGGCCACCGTGTAATTCTGATTTTGAAAGCGCAGTCAATGCAATATCTCTTTCACAAGACCTCAAACTTATCTTGGATTGGGCGCAAAATCTTGTTCAGTTTAATGCCTGAAAACACAGCCATGTTCGCTGTCGCGAAAAGTCTTGCGAATGCTCATCCTCATATGAGCGGCCAAGTTCTACAGAACAAAGAGTCGTTTAATTAGTCGGCGTTACTTTTGAGAATAATTCAACTGGCACAAACATATTTCATCCATAGCTTCGGCAGCTTCAAAAAAATTGGATTCCTCTTCCGAGCCAGAAAATATTTCTCTTCTTCCAATCTGTACACTCTGTAGTATCCAAATCAGACCCTCTTTAAATATTGTTCTCATGTCTGGGGAATGGCGTCCCTACAACACTTAGCATTCTGACTCCATTCAAAAAGAGCCGTTCGTCTTATTAATGATCTCAACGCTCACAGAAAGGCTTCTCTTCTTGCCCATCGTCGAGCTGTAGGGGATCTGTCGCTCTTTATAGGTATTTTCACGGCTTCTGCTCAGAGGAATTGGCCAGCATAATTCTCTGGCAGTTCCAACAGCAACACGTAGTGCACTTTTATGCATCCTTTTACAGTTCAGTTAGAGAGCCCCGAACTTCCCGCTTTCTTCGTTCCTTCATCCCTAGAGTGTCAAGACTATGGAACCTGCTGCCCGCAGAAGTTTTCCTTCTCCTCCCAATCTCCAAAAATTTAAGTCCCGTGTGAACAAACTCCCTCTCACCACACTGAAGACACCCACGGTACGTTAGTACTTAGGCATCAGCGTTCGTGGACTGTCCCAAGATAAAAAAAATAAAAAAAAACAATATACTAAAAAGTAATGCTTCATAAAAAAAGAAAGAAGCATGTAAATTAGCTTTTCTGTTTAAAAGGAGAAAACATAAGAGATCGTCATAAGTTAGTCCTAATAGGGAGATATTTATAGATGACCATTTATTTTTTGTAAACTTTAAATGTGTTTTTTTAACTTAGGACAGTCCACTAAGGATGAGGCTAAGGTAAGTATGGTAAGAGACTTAAATATTTGAAGATTTGGAGAAGAAGGGAAAACTTCTGCGGGTAGCTGTTCTCATGATCTGGACACTCTAGGAATGAAGGAACGAAGAAAGTGGGAATTTTGGAGCCTCTCAAGTTGGACTGTAAAATGATGCATAAAAGTGGCACTACGTGTTGCTCTGTTGGGAGCTGCCAGAGGAGGAATTATACTGGCCAACTCCTCGGAGAAAAAGCCGTAAAAATCCTTAAAAGAACGACAGATCTCCCACAGTCTGTTGGTGGGCAAAAGAAGAAAGCTTTTCTGTAAGGTTCATTACAAACAATGTTCTAAAGATGGTCTGATTTGGGATACATACAGAGTTTACCAATTAAAAGGAGAAAAATGCTTTCTTACCCGAAAGAAAAACCCAAGCTTTGTTGAAGCTGCTGAGGCTATGAATGTAATGTGTTTGTGATAGTTAAGGATATTTTTAAAAGTAACGCAACAAAATTAAATGAACCTTTGTTCTGCAAAACTTGGCCGCTCATATGTAAAGGATGAGCATTTGTAGACTGACTCAGTTTTGGAGGTATTAATCTGGACAAGATTTTTGGCAATTCAACTCATGATTAGTTTAAGGTATTGTAAAAGAAATATCTGTATTGACCTACGCTTGTTTTCCCAATTAGGCTTATAAGTTGGCTTGGGAAATTGAATTTTAGGATGAGAAAGGATACTATCAATTGTAAAACTATGAATAGAATTAATTGTGGAACAAAAAGTGCTATTTCTTCATTTCGTCCTGGGTCTTCTGGTGGTATAGATTCATTAAGACCAAGACATCTTAAGGACTTGGTAAGTGACGAGAATGGTAACCATTCTTTTAAATTACTGTCGTCAATTAAGTCTTTTATAACTCATTTATTTCAAGGTTCAGTTCCAAAAGATATTTGTAAATTTTTTTATGGAGCAAACCTATGTGCTTTTAATAAAAAAGATGGAGGTATTCGACCAATAGCAGTAGGAATATGTTTTCGAGTTTAGCTTCTAAGGTAATATGCTCTCGTATTTATGAAAAGCTAGGAAACCTTTTTCGCCCATATCAACTTGGCTTTGGAACAAAATGCGGAGCAGAAGCAGCAATACATGCAATACGTCGTTTTCTTCTTTATCCTCACGAATCAGATAAAGTTATTTTAAAAATAGATTATCAAAACGCTTTTAATATGGTTAATAGAAAAACAATTTTATCACGAGTAAGCGAATATCTTCCAGAATTTTTACCATTTATAGCCCAATGTTATGATAATCCGAGTTTACTTTCTTACGGTGATCAACATATTTTTTCTCAAAGAGGTGTCCAACAAGGAGATCCTCTTGGACCAGCTCTTTTAGTTTAGCAATTCATCCACTTATTTTATCATTAAATACAGAAATAAATCTTTGGTATCTAGATGACGGTACACTTGCTGGAAACCCAAAATCGGTTTTAGATAATTTTCATAAAATAATCAAAGGAAGTAAAGATTTGGGTTTAAATTTAAATTTTGATAAGTGTGAATTAACTGTTTTATCTAAAGATCATTCCAATATACTATCAAATTTTTTAAGTGTTGTTTCTAATCTGTCAGTAATTCCCATTTCAAATTTTAATTTATTAGGAACTGCTTTTTCGTCAAATGAAATTGAATACTCAATTAATAAAAAGACAGAATTTTTAAAATCTCTTAGCACCAAATTAAAATTTATAGACTCACATATTTCCTATTATTTACTAAAATATTCCTTTGCCATACCTCGAATGTCTTATTTGTTAAGATGTTCACCTTGTTGGAAATCTCCAGAATTACTTTGTAATTTTGATAATGTATTACAAAGTTTAGTTCAAGACATAACAAATTGTGATATTAAATTAAATTCTTGGTTACAAAGCACTCTTCCAGTAAAATTTGGAGGTCTTGGAATAAGAGATACATCCACCCTGTCTATTTCTGCCTTTTTAGGTTCAATCAATGACGTGTCAGGTTTACTTTCCAAAATTTTACCTTCCTATATTCTTGCGACAGTAGATAATGATTTCAGCAATTGTTTTGTAAGATGGTTATCTGTTTGCAATCTTCAAAATCAACCACAAGAATTACCAAAAACAGAAAGATTTTGACTTTTTAATTTGCCAAGCTCGTCACAAATATATTACAAACATGTGCCAGACAAGTGAAGATAAGGCACGACTACTTGCTCTTCAGGCCCCTAAAGTAATGCTTGGATTAACGCACTTCCATCTTCGTCCTTGGGAAATTTGTTAGACAACAAAACATTCCATATTTCCATCGCTCTCAGACTTGGTCTGCCTGTGTGTGGAGAGCACACCTGCGTTTGCGGCGAAAATGCTGATATTTATGGCCTACATGGGTTAAGCTGCAAAAAAAGCGCAGGGCGTTCTTCTAGACACAGTCAGATAAATGACATTATCAAAAGAGCTCTGATTTTAGCTGAAAATCCTTCTGTATTAGAGCCTCTTGGAGTTTGCAGAAGCGATGGAAAACAGGTAGATGAATGACCTTAATTCCATGGAAATATGGAAAACAATTACTTTGGGACGCTACTTGCAGCCATACACTTGCAAATCCTATCTGGACAAAACTTCTAATTTTGTAGGTGCGGCTGCTCGTATTGCCGAGAATAAAAAACATCTGAAATATAAAGAGCTTGAAGAACGCTTTATCTTCATTCCTTTTGCTGTTGAAACTTTTGGTCTTTGGGTGATGAGGCTAATGGGTTTTATTAATGAAATTTGCAAAAAAATACAATGCAAAAAATCTCGAAGTTTCATCATCCAAAGAATTGGTTTAGCTGTGCAACGGGGTAATGCAGCATCGGTCCTAGGAACAATACAGGAAGACCTAGGACTTGATGAAGTTTATAATGTTTAAATATAGATTAAGTTATTTATTTAATTTTAGAATATTGTTATTTGGTATTTATAAGATTATATATCTTATTTATTTACATGTAATAACGAATAAGATTTAATATGTTAATATATTTCATGGCTTCATATATTAAAAGGTCGTTAATGTGAAGAAGAAAGAGAGTTAGTACCAGTACTGAGTCCTGGGGCACCCTAGCATTAATTTGGTTGGTTGGATTAACCCAGAAACTCATGGGACTTGTTCCAGTTGAGCAAGAAAGAGGAAAAAAGATCAACTGTCGATCTTCTGTGACGGTTTTTAGGACATTTCTTTAAAAAAAAATATAGTTAACAAATAACTATTATTTTTAATTTACTGATGAATTTCTAATATGAAATTTTAAAAGTAAATTTCAATTTCAGGACAAATTTTTTGAATGGTGAACTTATTGATTTTAGTTAATTAAGTCTAAGTTCTTGGGCTAAATCGACCAGGAAAATTGTTCTGCATCGATTTTCGCGCATTTCCTCACTTTCCTTAGTTGGAATATAGAAATGAAAGTAACACCTATTTACTGATTGAAAATCCAACGTCTTTTAATATCCGGATTAACCTCTCTTGCTATTCGATTCATTCAGCTTTTATCCGAAATGTAATATTGGAACATAGCCGCAGTGATCTGTGTTGACCAGGCATTGTGAATATCATTTGGTTAGCGACTCGTGACGTAGGTATCGTTTTCGCGTTTTATGTTTAAATTTTAAATGCTTGTAGCTCTATTATAAAATTTCGTAAAGAAAATAATTGACAGAAGTGTCATTAAATAACACATTAAATAACACAATATTATTAATAATTATAAAGAATGTGCAAATGGTAGATGATGGCAAAAATTTTCCCAATAAATTTTGTATGTGTCAAACGGTTTTTATATATAATTATTATGAAACAACTTTGAAAAAGAATTTCTTTCTGTTTTACATTACAGAGCAGCTCCACCCATCAGCTATTCGTCGAATTTAAATTACCTAATTTACAGAAACTAATATTCCAAAAATCAAATATACAACCGATAGGTGTCGCCATCTAACGCACTTTTCCGGAAACTAGGGAAATAAACAAAGGAAATTTTGCCGCTTTCCACTTCTATTAAAACGGGGTACGTTCAAGAATATCTGAGCCTTACAACTATCTGGATCAGTTAGATTAGGAAGGATAGAAGCTCAAAAAACGTGAAAAATGATGGTTTGTGTTTTGATATTATAAATGCGATATTAAATAGATTTCCAAGAAGAATTTACGAACGGTGAAATTTTAATTTCTTATGGCATTTTTTAGGTTTATTTTTGTCTTTTTTTTTAATACTTTTTAATCTTGCTTTGTTATTTTTAGAAGAAACCATTTTGACGAGTGGATAATATTACGTTTTTCAAAGGGTTGAGCAAATCAAAAATAAGCTTAAGTTTAAATTTTTAATATTCACTGTTAAATTAGGAATATTCCAATTAGTTTACATAAATTATTATAAACAAAGGATTTAAAAATTTTAAACTTTTTTGGCGTTATCTTGTTAAGTATGTATATAAGAAGGACATCACAAAGAAAAAAATTTATACGACAATTATTTAAGCGTTTTTTTAATGTACAATTTGCAGAAGAGTAAAAAGATCTTTGCGGAGAAGGTTAAATGCTTGTAACAACGCTAATGGTGGTCACTTCTAACATTTTCTTTAGCTTTAAGTCAATTGTGTATTGTACAAAAACAAGAGTTTTGAATAATCATGGTGTTTCTACGATTACTTTTTTCATTACGCCGACGAATGGGTACTTTGCACATTTTTATAAAATTAACCATATCTGCTAAGGGAAACCCTAAACGAAAAAATACCAAGAGGTAACTTTTGTGGCTTATGTAATAAGCTTCATAACTGGTGCATCAAAATTGGCAAAAGTCAGTGGCGCACATATTCTTTCTCTAAATACATTTTTACAGTTACCTCGTACGCACGCCATTGCCGCAGCTGTAAGCAGATGTTTACTTAAAACTATGCACCTTATTAATACACTTTCAAGTTCCAAGTTTCATTAAAATCGGTTGAGTGGTATTAAAGTCATTTGAAAAAAATTTAAAAAAAAAATTAAACTTTACCTCCCTGTATTTCGGAAACCATGCGTTTCCGGACCCATGTGCATAGGAGTTTTTTTATTATTTTTTAGTAAAGAATTACCCCACGAGCGATGGTCCATGTTTTTTGAAACACCCGTATACACCGTGTTCAAAATTAAGACGGCCCTATTGCTAACTTTTTTATTATAAGAGATACAAGTTAGATTAAATTAGCAAAGTTGTGTACATTTTTACGCTGATTACAGTGACGATAATAGAAAAACAAATGAACATCAGATTTACGGGTTATTCACAAAAATATATTTTTTTTAAATGCAACGTAAATGTATTTGTTGCGTTAATTCGATAGAGAATGTAATTTTCTATACAATTAGTTAGTAACATTTTTTTTCTAAGATGATAAATAGCAGAGTTATTTCAATTTAAATGCATTTTTCGTAACTGGACGCAGGTAGTCATGGAATTCTTAAAATCGCATTTATTGTACAAATTATAACGTAGTACGCCATGTCAGAAACCAAATTAAAATAAAGTCCGCCATAAAGGATATATTTTGTCAAACCTTCTAATTACTTGGGTAATAAACATCGTAGTTTCAGTTTTTTTTTAATAATAATAACGCATAACTAAGTAACATTAATAAAATACATTATGCTAATAATGGCTATATTGGCATCGTCCAAAAAATCCTTCAACACATTAGTAAATTTAGATATTGTTTGCCTGTTAAAGATCCTTTATAAAACACAGGTCCAACAACTTTTGATCCAATGAGGCAGCACCATACGTTTAAGCAAAAACATCTTTGTGGATTGAAAGGATGATGGCGCAGGAGATTGCAATGCTCCAAAAATGTTGGTTCTTTCGGTTAAACATGCCTCTATTACTAAAGTTAGTATCATTGCTTCAAAGAATTAATCGTAAAAAGTTTGGATTTTCTATAGCAGCATTTACAAATCACTGGCAAAAGTTTATACCCCTTTTTGTAATCCCCCTGGCAACAAGTTTGTGTGGGTCTGTATTTGTGGGGTACATAATTATTTTTTTAATATTATTAATGGTTCCTTAGCATAGATCAAGATCTGACCTACAGCCTCTTGTGAAGTTTCCACGATAAACTTTTAAATATGCTACAACATTAATTTCTGTTTGTTTTTCTAATTTCTACGCTTAAGAAACACTAACTTTCGATAAAGAAGTAAAAAATATCTTCTTTGGCATATTTCTTCTGGAAATAGTTTCACTCAAAGCTAGATGCCGTTTTTTTGGAAATTATGTAGCATTCTATCATATCAGACTTCTCCAAATGACAGCATTTTACAGTAGCATAAAAAATAAATAAACTGTTGCTTTATGGTTTACTAGTTGTCACTAAAAAATTAATGCGAATACACATGTTATCTTTTGTTTTTTTTATTTTTGTCATAGCTTACTACGATAATTTGTACAAAAAATACGATTTTGAGAATTACATGGCTGCCTGCGTCCAGTTATGAAAAAATATATTTAACTTAAAATAACTGCGCTATTTTTCATTTTAGGAAATAAATGTAAATAACTTACTATATAGAAAATTACATTCTCTTTCGAATAAACCTAACAAATACAAGGTGCTGCATTTAAAAAAAGTATATTTTTGTGAATAACTCGTACATCTGATGTTTATCTGTTTTTTTATTTTCGTTATTGTAATCAGCGTAAAAATGTACACAACTTTGCTAATTTAACCTAACTTGTATCTCTTATAATAAAAAAGTTAGCAATAGTGCCGACTTAATTTTGAACACGGTGTATTTTGAGTAAACAAATGAAAACGACATTTATCAGCTGATACGAAAATCCATGGTTTCTCAATATTTCCTGTTTAGCCCCGCTTACTCCGAGACCACGTGGCATAAAAACCTACTCACTCAGCTCTTATCCGCTCCGTAATATGGGAACATAGCCTTTCCTCCACCACTCGTTTTGGTTACTTGAAAACAGTTTTTCAACGATCAATTTTCTTATAATCCTCGAACGTACCCCGAGTTTTTCCTCGTCCGTTTCCCAGGCAACGGGCGGTGACAATTGCCTGCGCGCGCCCCCCACCCCGACACGCCAAATTTTTCGCCGAATGTCAAATTGGCGCACGAATTTTCCAAACGTCAAGTCGGCCGCGACAATCGCGCGAACGTCGATTGTTTTTTATCAGAGCCCACTTTTCTATTTGACTGTGATATTTTCGTTTTTCATTTTTTTCTATTGTTTTTTATTCATGGATTGCTTCGACGATATCGAGATATAGTGTGAAATAGTCCGTTTTTTCGGACCGACCAGGAAGGATGTATTTAAAAATAAATATTGAGGTGGAAATGTAAAATTTTGTGATCTATTTTTGCGAGGTAGCGGTAAAAATAACCACACGACGGGGATTTTAATATAGAAAACATTGAGCTGGCTGATTTTTTACCAAAAACGCAATATTTTATGCCTTACATTGCCTTATATTTGACGTAGTTTTTGTATCATTTGCGGCTTTTTTACGAAAACAATGCAGGATAATCAAATTACCGAGGAACTAGTAAAATATATCGATTTTTTGCAAGTTTTTTACATTAGATTGCCGCAGAAGAATTTCCTTTAATTATATCAACGACAAATCTTTAGAAAATCTACGCCTAATAGTAGTAAAAACTAAAAAAATAATCAATAACAAAACCAACGAATTTTTATAACCAATAAAACAATTAAATAGTGCAGAAAAACAATAAACTCAAGTGACTCATGACGACAAATGACAGTTTAAAACAATTTAAACAATAAAAATAAACAAATGGACCGAAAAATCAAAGGGTGCTAGAAGATGCCTGTACGGAGGGGATTGGTGGCACCGAGGACAACTTTGATCGAAACTATTATAAGAAAATTCGACACTGACAGTGAGTATTGTAGTCATATGTTTTTTGTTTGGGTGATTTTCGTTTGTTTTTAAGCGAGCGGTGGGTGTTTTAAGAAAGTAGGCCAAGGAAATGGTGCAGTGGGCATCGACCATTAAAGCGATGGGGTAAAAGATGAAGGATCATTTATTTATATGGAATGATCCAAGCAATAATTATTGTTTTATATTTAAAGTTCAGGGTCACCCAACGAAGAGGGCGGCATTTGTGGCTTTCTTCGTATTTTAAAAAAAGTGGAGAAACCGTCTTGGGTATTTTTTTTACGTAGAATTCCTAAGAGCACTTAAGAAATTGATTTTGAAAACCAGATATGAACACCAAAAAAGGTCAATATATTCGTTTTTCGTTCCATTTAAGTTTTTAATAAAAAAGATTTTGTATTCTTTGGCAGAAAATATTTTAAACGATGGGGTGAGAAGAGGAAATTAACAATAATATGATAAGCTTAAACAAAAGATCTTTTGCCAAAAAGTGGCTACACATTATATATTACAGTCCAAGACCTGAATTTGCGACGACCTTCACCCGTCTGTTGTCAAGAATTGGAAAAAAATTTCCTACTGTCTCGGAATGTACCAAAAACATTACTCCATTTTAAGACAGTTAAAAAGCAGATAACCTGTTCCTTTTGCTGTTCATTATCACACTCTCTCCCTGGACGCGTTACGTTTTTCGTACATGCTGAGACAGTAAAGAATTTTTCCGATTCTTAATAACATATTTACCCAATCCGGTAAATCCCGATGTTGATTCTGCTGAATGCGATTTTAGTACGGCATCGAAAGAAGGATTTTTACATCTTACCACAAGACAATGATATTGTCTTTACAGTAGACGAAGCTTGATTTCCCTTGTCGTTCACTGAACACTTTGTTACAACCAATTAATGACGAGCTCTGTAAGATAGTCGAAACGTCTAGGGAGAGAATGTCGTAGTAAACAGCAAAGAGAATAGGTTATCTGCTTTATAAACGAACCAACGATTAACGGTTACGTTTTTCTTACATACCAAGACAGAAGGGATTTTTTTTCATTGTTAACAATGGTATATATATATATATATATATATATATATATATATATATATATATATATATATATATATATATATATATATATATATATGCATATATATATATATATATATATATATATATATATATATATATATATATATATATATATAATACATATATATTATTGTTATTATTGAGTAGTTATATATATATATATATATATATATATATATATATATATATATATATATATATATATATATATATATATATATATATATATATATATATATATATATATATATATATATATATATATATATATATATATATATATATATATATATATATATATATATATCCAGGTGTGGAAAGTTCAAAACCGAACATGGACGTTTCGCAAGTAGAACAAAGAAAACAAATTAACTATTAAAACAAAGTGAGATCGAATTTAAACTACGATATACGCGCCAAAATAGCTTAACCAGCGTACGCTCGACGAAGGTTGACTTATAAGATCCGCCGCGCCGGTCTTTGCGGTTCGAAACAGCGCTTGATACAAGTATCTGCATACTGCGTAGCTTTGTCTCATTTCTCTCACACAGTTAAAGGGTAAGATGTCAATTTGAGTTGACTCCCCCCCTTAATCTTACATGAGAGTTTTCAAAATGCGTACTTTTTGTGTAAATACGCTAATCTGTGCTTGATCGCGTTGAATTTATTTAAAAAAAAAACATAATTTGGCGAAATATTTTTATTTAAGACTATTTTAGACAAGTATTTAAAACTACTAAGTCTAGAATCACAATGAGAAAATATGATTGTGTAAGATAGGTTTATTGTAGTAAAATTAACTATATTTTAGTGAAGAAACATGTTTTACCTATTTTAACTCAGCTTTATTGCAATTTTACACACTTTCTTGCGGAAAATAAATGCGTTATATTTGCTGAGACCCACCCCTTTTCCTTCCGTTGAGATTTGGCTCTACCCTCTCCCCCCTAAATGCATCACGTAATTAATGGATACCCTCAAAAAATAGAAATTGAATAAGAGTACAACCTTTCTTTGTAATTCCCGCCGACCATTATTAGCACGCAAAGCGTGAGTACTTTTATCTTCATCGTCTTTGGCATGCTTGTTTGTAGGGCCAAGCAGTAAGACTGCCTCTAGTATGCATATGCACGAAGGTCACAAGAATGGACGTAGCGTGACGTCACACTATACGGGTTTTCAATATAAAAAAAATATGCAAGGACCCTTAAGGTAGTTCATTCGAAAAACGGCTTTTCTTATGAATTAAATGAGATTAAAATATATGGTCAATAAAAGTGCCTTTTATCCAATTGAAAAAAAACGAAATTTTAAAAATATTGCTTTTTAAAAGTGTATAGTTTGGCTCTCAAAGTATACCATGTTAGCTTTTGCCTTCATTTATTGATTATACCTGCTGACAAATAATAAACTGCGTATCAGTAGGTATTAAAGGACATAACATTAGGGACGGACTCTAATAATATAAAGATTTATAATTTATTGTTTATTTTGGTAGGTATAATCTTAAAATTAAATTAAGAAATTAAATATATGCAAAGTTTTAATAAATTTATAACTATATTATCTATACATAATTACATTTTAATCCAAATATCTAAATCTAATTCTGTGTCACTATCAGAGTCATCATTGAGATTTATTACAATAGGATTTATGTTGTTTTGTATAGAAATGTTTATAATGTGCTATACTGAATTTTTTCCAGCTCTCAACTGGTATGTTACTAATTACATTTTTATCAAATGTATAACACTGGGACTTAAAGTAGGTGTAACATTTTCTGCTCTAATCTTTGATTTTACTTGGTTCCACAAATGCTCTATGGGGTTAAACATACAGTGAAACGGAGGAAGACGTAGACAGTATGCTCAGCCTGTTCAGCCAAATTATCACATACATATTGTTTTTTAATTGCATATGAATTTAGGACTTCAAAAGTTGCGCTTTTGAAGCGGGAATTCAAAATAAATATCATTTTTTAACAAATATTTCTTGGTTTTTAGTTTTTGAACATGATAAAGCTGGTGCTTTGTGTAGCAGACGGCTGTGGTAGCTTGCTATCCATGACAATAACACTTTTTTTGAAATATTTTTTAAAAGATAATTTTAAAACCCAGTTTTTAAAAAGTTCTGCACTTGAAATTTTTCATGATAATCAAGCTAGAATCCTTAATATTTTTGCAGACAACAGCAAGCAGTTTGAGACAAATCCGTCTTCTGAATCAGCGTGTATTATGGTAATGCGTTTTCTTATTTAAAGGTGCTTTCGTCTGACAGTTTTGACTGGAATCATGATACTATTACTCACAGATTTCTATATAAATTAAACTATTACTCGAGAAGATAAACCCACTTGCGATTCAATTCAAAAAGACGTTGGCATGACGTCACTCAGAAAAAAATTCTGCTTGTCGGTTGGGAAAGCAGTGTTTTAAAGCCTTTAACGTTTATTGTTTTTTTGACAATTATGTTTATTATATATTGGTGTATAAGATATTCTATGATTATTATAATAGTATGTAAGATATTTCCTTAATTGTATGGGATTTGGGATCCGTGCTATGAAAAAAGCCTTAAAAATAAGGTAGAGAATAAATAATAAAAAATGCCCGTTTGACATTGATTAAGGTTTAAAAGGAACAACAAACGATTATAATTATTTAAAGTATTTTTATATAAACATATGCAATGAAAAGTCTAAAGGCTTTTAATTAATAATAAACTAATAACACTTTATAGCGCAAAAAAATGATTTATGGTTTTTATTTAAAAAAATTTTAGTTACCTACTTTGGGACTAATATTTTGCAGAAAAATATCAGTATTTTTATTTTGTTATGTTGCAAAAAATAAAACAAAAGTAGAGAATTAATATACAGCGTATTGTGACAATTTTTAAAAATTTTATTGAGTTTTATGGGCTTATACCTACCTATAAAAGATAGTAAATATTTATATTGCTTATGGTAGAGGTGTAAAAATGAATGTAATGTTTAAAATTCTGTTTATTTTTTAAAAATATATTAGTATTTTGGGAAAACCCAAATTAGGAAGAAAACCAAATTTAATTGATCTTTTATAATTTTCGCATTTTTCTTTCTTGCTTTGGTTTTTTTAATTTTATTTAAATTAAAATTTTTAAAATACAGATTTGGTTAAATCCATTTGCGATTTTAAAAAATTTTTTTTAGTCAACTTTAATGATTTCTTAAAATTGTTAAAAATGTGGTCGAGTTCCAGTTACAAAATATGGGTTTTTTTTTTAAAAATAAATAAACAACACTAACCATCGAACATCTAAACGAAATCGGAACGCCATATTAAAACTAGCTGTTTCTGGGGAAAATTTTTGTCATCGAGTGACGTCAGGCGTGCGAGGGGAGATAGGCTTATCTCATGCGCGTGGGTTTATCTTCTCGAGTAATAGTATCATGGACTGGAATCAACCCATCCTTGATGTTGTGTATCGTACCATGTTTAAACAAGGTAAATTATGGTTTTTATTTTTTAACCTATATATTTTAATTTCTTGAAGGTAATTAAATCTCCAAGGCGTAAACTTTTGCGATTCCATTACTACTTGTCTTTTTTATTTTGAGGGGATTTAACCCATTTTACAAACAACTCTATGGAGGGTGGACGCCTAATTTATATTGGTTTCGTCATAGTCTGCTTCTTTTTCAGTTTATCCAAGGTAGAACAACTCCCCTCTCATAAAGACAATATATTTTCCTTCTATTAGGTCCTGATCAGTATTGTCTATACGGTAGATTGAAAATCACTACGTTCGTTTTTTTTTTTTTTCCATCACCAATAATAATATCCCTTATTTTTTGATATTGGAGTTTTGTATGTAGACAGGTTTCTATTAAGTTTTTTGTTTAATTTTGTCCTTTACTAATTAAAGTTTCATACACATTTTTCACAACCGTTTTGCATCTAATGAAAAGATTTTGACGCGACATAATTATCTCGTAAACAACTTTTCGAAACGCACAGTAAAAACGGTTATCTAACACCGCCAATTTAAAAAATTAGCCGAAATAATTATATAATTGGGTCAATACCAAAGATAATACTACTACGGATAAGATGAACCATTCAATGCTATATTTTTGATACTCCTAATGGACTTTTTAACGCGAGTCGATGTCCATCGAGAGATTTTCGCGCTATCCTTGAACGAAAGTTAAACAGTGTTGCCGGCAGGCCTTTTCCATGGCGATGAAGCGCGACTAGAAAACACAATCCGTTTAGCCGCCCGCTTTCGCTACTTCTTGTTCCGAACAAGGAAGTTTAAAGGTGTATGGAAGCCCGATACTATGGCCCATTCGATTAAAAAATGTCCAGCCCAGTGGGAAAAAAACTGTCAGAGTTGGCCCCGCGATTTTGCGTAATAACAAAATTCTACGAAATTAAATGTGTTGTTTTTCTTACACACTGATAACCCGGGGGAAGTTAGCCAACACATTATAATTTATGAGAGCCGGAGTGCCGTTTTTTGGATTGATCAAAACCTTCTTATTTTTTGTGATTTGTGTTTATTAAATTGTGACTATAATTTTGTGTTTATTGTTTTATTTTTAATATCGTAACAAAATGCTTAGAGGTTGTATGGTTTTGTCTTGCAAATCCAAGAGTAACATACCCGTCTTTTAAACTTTAGGTAAGTATTTTTTTTATTTAAATTAGGTGCTTCTTATAACACGTAACGTTAGGTAACCGAATAAATAATAATATGTCAATTATGAATAATAGAAAATGAAAATTTCATAGGAAATATTAGTGAGAAAAGTAAGGCAATCTTAACTATCTTTAGATGATTTCCACAATGTTTGTGTATTTCTGTGGATTATTAAAAAGAAATAAGGTATATATTTAGGTACTTTTATTTCAATTAATAATTTAGTACACCCCTTTTAAAGGATAAAAATTATTGATTACTGGGCAGACCAGGCAAATTTTAATATATACAGGTCCCTCTAATTGAATGAAAGAAAGTACTTTGGTATTTTTTGGGGCGCTGATTAAAAACAAAAAATCGGAATTTTTCGTTTTTGAGATATTCATCATAAAAAATTGAAAATCAAACTAACCTTATTTACACGTTCCTCCTTCTTTTTGCAATAAAATTTTTGTTTTTTTACACTAAATTGGCACACAATATTTCCCATAAACACCTTTTAAAAATTTTTTTTTGTTTATTTTACCCCTTTTTTCTACACTTTTTTTTTTTAAACAAAAATGGCTTCGCCTTCAACTTAAAAAGTTCTACAATTTAATGGAAAAAGATGTAAAATAAATAAAAATACAAGGTTTTAAAAGGTGTTTATAAATATCTGTGCCACTTTAGTGTAAAAATCAAGAATTGTGTACAAAATGAAGGGAGAATTTAGTGAAATGAGGTTAGTTTAATTTTCAATTTTGATATAAGATCTGGAAACGAAACGTTGCCGAAAAGATATTTTTTCACATTTGTAATCAGCGCCCAAAAAAACCCCTGTATACCAAATTGATCAAAATCGGACAGGAGGCAACTTTCGAGACAATACCATTTGTTTAAAAATAAATTAGATTTTTGGTTTCTTAATCTTGCATTATCAACTTTTAAGCTCGAATATTTAGACAGCATAATATTTAACGGATACTGTTACAATGGATATCAGGTTACTAAACGTTTTTAACCACTGTTATTCTGTCTCATGAATGTTTGTAATTTTGAAAAGTATATGCCTAAAAAGCAGTTAAATTTCCTCTTTTTAATGTACAACCAGAATCTTGGGATTAGATTAAACTCATTTACACTATCTTGCCCTTCTTTTTATCACAAAATTGGTGATAAGTACATAATACTATCATACAATGTTTGAAATTTATTTTAAAAATCGTGTTTTTATTTATTTACAAAGATTTTTGGTAAAAATACAAACTTCCAAAAAAAATGACCATTTAAATAGAAGGCAGTAAAGTGGCTCCATCTGTTCTTTCCATATTATATCAGATGACATAAAATCAAAATTTTATTACACAATAATTTAAATATTAATAACAAACAATTTTGTGCAAAAAAAAAAAAAAAAACAGTGAATGTTGGAATTTGACATTTGATGATGTCAATTTTATAGATAGTAACAAAGAATTATGGAAACCGGCCCTGACCTACTATTCATTCCCATTTCCGCAGGCCAACCCCTATTCCCGCTGCCCTGCACGCCTGGACAATTTTGTTCTACAGTATTGGGCTTCCATACACCTTTTTTAAAATTCCTTGGTTCCGAATAAGTTACAAGCGAAGACATTGGCATCGTCTTTGACTTTCGTTGAGTAAAGCACCGGTCAGTACTCGAGTGGTCGGGTCATAAATCCCGTAAGGGCCGGAAGTCTTGAGACCTCCGTAGCCTGGGAAGGGAAAGATGGGCCCAAATACCCGATCCGAGCGACGCGGTGTACAGAGTGGGTTGAGTAGACGTGGTTGTTCTTTTCAGAACACCCGGCTTATGAAATCGATTATGATTTACAATCAACCTGGTTTACAGGCATTTATTTCAGTTAGCAGTGCAGTTAAGCCCCTTCATAGTCTCTTAAGGTTGCAAACAAGGCACGGCAAGGTGACCCACTCTGGGGATCCTTAACCGTGGTGCCCCTACACAAGGGCTGTGATCGTTTGAGTCGGCTTTTGGGCCCGAGCCTAGCAGTAAAGAAGGGTATGTGTTTATTTCAGCGACCCCCGACCCCCCTGTTTTTTAGAATGGATACCCCTGAAAAAAATTTTGTTTTTTCCAAGAGCAAAACAAGGCACCCCCTTTATTTGCTGCACTTCGTGCAGAGCTGGCGAAGGCCAATGAGACGATAGTAGGTCTCCAGAGGACCGTCAACAGGATGGCCTCTTCTCAACCCACTCGCCCTGTAAGTCCCCCGTGCCCAATCCAGGGACCAAAAACGTTCCCTTTTCTCAGCCCGAGATAGAAAATATCATGGATACTGAGGCAGATGCAGGTTTTCAACCTGCTAAAAAAAAGCCCCGTGGGAAGAAATCCCATCCAACCCCTCAGGTTACGAGCTCCCAAGCGTGTTGCCCCTAAGACCTTGTCCCAAACTGGAGCCCTCCGTGACTTTAGATTGACAAGAACAAGACAAACTCAAATTCGCTGCAGGAGCTCTTGCAGGCAGCTCTTCTGCTTCTACAGCCCCCGCACCTGGGGCCCCCAAGGTACAATCTCCTCCCCAGTAGTGATCCATGATCATGACAAATGGTCTGCCATCTCAAAGGCATTCAAAAGCCAAGTTAAATTTTACAAAAGCCACCTTAATAAGCAAGGAATTCGTGTTTGTCCTGTTACCTCCGATGACTTCAGAAAAGGACAGCTTTTCTTGAGCAAAAATCCATAAAATACCATTCTTTTGCCATGGACGGACAAACCTCTAAATGTAGTGTTTAGAGGAGTCCCGTCTCATGCACAATGGAAAATCTCCGAAGAGCTAACAGAGCTTGGTTTCACCCGGAGGGAGTAACTCGCATGATGTCGGGCCATACCAAGGCCCCCATCCCGAGGTAAAAGCACGATTCCCGAAAACAAAGAAACCATCTTTTCAATCAAACGGTGCAATAGATCGGGTTAAGGTGGAACCTCTTAACAAAAAACCTGAGGTTCCACAGGCCACAAATGCCGGGATTCTGGCACACTAAAAACTTCGTCAGGACAGGCCCGCTGCGGAAATGCGGTGCCGAGCACCTCTCAAAGGGGCAAAAAAGAAAGATACCCCGGCGACGTGCGCCAACTGCAATCAGCCTCATGCTGCAAACCAGGATGTCCAAATTCCCCAGACTACCTAAAAGCACTCTCAACCCAAGCAATCCACCCCGGTAACCCAGAGCGCATCCTACGCTCAGAAGGCTCCCCCTAAAACAACTCTTACCCAAGTTTTGCCTCACAAGGTCAGTTTCAGGCCCTCATGGACCGACTGGCTGCCTTCGAGGCGTTTGACGCCCTGAATGCCGAAACTCCCCCCTCTTTCTTTTCCCTGTCCCTTGTCTTTGGAGTCCTTTATGGAAACAAAATTCGCCCAGTTAATCTTAATATCCTTTCATGGAATATCAATGGCATCATCCAAAATAAACATGAGTTGGAAGACATCCATCCAAACCCTCTGATCCGAGGACCATCTGGGTATGATCCAGCTCTCCAAAGGCCCCACAAAAAGACCAAAAAATTAAAATTTTGGACTAAGTACTTCTTAGGATGGTACCCGGTACCTACAGGAAGGACCCGGGTACCACCCCCCCCTGGCCTCTCGGCCAGTCACTTAAAAATGATTTCTGGTTGTCCCGAGTCACTGGGGCAAGGGCCCCAGCTTTCGTCACTTCTTAAACCCCACCCGCTAAGCCAGATTTCAGGCTGCCAAAAACTTAAAACCCCAAACAACCGTGATAGCCAACATGGCAAACACGTAGTGAGGACTTCCCTGGCCAAAAGGAGAGCGAGGGGTGGTTGGCAAGCCTAGGGGGAGTTCGAGGGACTGTAAGCCCTACGGGATCCTTCCAGGGGAAACCCCAACAGACATTGGCAATGTCGCACGGTTTTCGCTGGGGCAGGGGGTTAGACTTAATTTTATTCGCATTTACGGAAGCATTGATATCTTCGAACTGATTCAAAACGCCCCATTTAAATGAACCGTAGTAGTATTATCTTTGTCAATACTTAAGAAATACCTGGCTCACCCCTGCTATTATGAAATAATGGGTTTACCCAATAACAATAGGTAATAAAATCGTTAAAGGTTTATTGGGGTATTGTCCGTCAAAAGCCATAGCGATATACTTTGAGACAGACTATACTTTTTTTTTTCTTACCTAATCGCTCTTAAAAAAGGTTTATTTTAGGACTAGATAGGTCCAAAAAGTGTAAAATGGTGTAAAATATTACTGAATAACGAACAGACCTTATATGTTGTGTGTACAGTCTCCTATAAAAATGATATATTTAGGCATTAAGAACCTCTAACTTTTGGTAAAGCGTATTCGATCTTATTTGGAACAGCGAAAAAAAATTGTGGTCCATTCAAAATACTGCATCGCGAATTAAACTAAAATGGGAAAAAATATAATGATCCGTACTGGTACTAGTCCCGGCCCGTTCAACAATCAATTTTTGTTAGAGAGAAATGGGCGCGGATGGCATGGAAGAGACGAAAAAAAGATGTTCATCCCAATCTCTATTTGACTTTGTGGACGGGCCGGGCTCAAGGAAGTTTAAAGGTGTATGGAAGCCCAATGCTATGGCCCATTCGATCAAAAAATGTCCAGCCCAGTATGAAAATAACTGTCAGAGTTGGCCCCGCCGATTCTGTGCAATAACAAAATTCCACGAAATAATTTAATGTGTTGCCTACTTACACACTGATAAATCAGTGTGTAGTTAGGCAACACATTATACTTTTATGAGAGCCGTATTAGTTTCGATTGTTTTGCTTTGTGTGATTATATTTTGTGGTTGCAGAAGTTTTTTGGATTGATAAAAACCTTCTTATTTTAGTGATTAGTGTTTATTAAATTGTGACTATAATTTTGTGTTTACTGTTTGTTACTTATAATATCGTAACAAAATTACTAGAGGTTGTATGGTTTTGTCTTGCAAATCTAAGGGTAACATACCCGGCATTTTTTACTTTAGGTAAGTATTTCTTATATTTAAATTAGGTGCTTTTTATGAGACGTAACGTTAGGTAACCGAATAAATAATAATATATCAATTATGAATTACAGAAAATGAAAATTTCATATTAAATAGCAGTGAGAAAAATAAGGCAATCTTAACTATTTTTTAGATGATTTCCACAATGTTTGTGTATTTCTGTGGATTATTAAAAAGAAATAAGGTTTACATTTAGGTACTTTTATCAAAATTATTAATTACTGGGCAGACCAGGCAAATTTTAATATATACAGGTTCCTCTAATTGAATAAAAGAAAGTACAATTTTATGTTAAAGTTCCTTTTTGCTTTTTCTGTATTTGTTTAAAAAGAAATTAGATTTTTGGTTTCTTAAACTTACATTATCAACTTTTAACTCACATACTGTAGACACATAACATTTAACGGTTACTGTTACAATGGATACCTAGGTACCAAAGGTTACTAAACATTATTAACCACTGTTATTCTGTATCATAAATGTTTGTTATTAGTGAAAAGTATATGCGCCTAAAAAGCAGTTATAAAAATTTTCACTTTTTAATGTACAACCACAATCTTAGGATAAGATTAAACTCATTTACACTATCTTGCCCTTCTTTTATCACAAAATTGGTGATAAGTAATGAAACTATCATACAATGTTTGAAATTTATTTATAAAATCGTGTTTTTATTTATTTACAAGATTTTTGGTAAAAATACAAACTCCCAAAAATATCGACCATTTAAATAGAAGGCTGTAAAGTG
The DNA here is from genome assembly GCA_019359885.1 of Listronotus oregonensis. Lineage (NCBI taxonomy): Eukaryota > Metazoa > Arthropoda > Insecta > Coleoptera > Curculionidae > Listronotus > Listronotus oregonensis. The sequence goes on along the minus strand of JAHBCN010010762.1, from coordinate 6,983 downwards.
GCGCCATCTATTCATTCCATATTATATCAGATGATATAAAATCCAATATTACACAATCATTTTAAATATTCTAGGTTCGTTTAATAACCAACAATTTTTGCAAAAAATAAAAAAATAGTGAATGCTTGAATTTGACATTTGATGATGTCAACTTTATAGATAGTAACAAAGAATTATGGAAGTCCGGCTCTGACCTACTATTCATTGCGCAAAATCCGCGGGGCCAACCCCCTATTCCGCTGCCCTCACGCCGGGACAATTTTGTTCTACAGTATTGGGCTTCCATACACCTTTAAACTTCCTTGGCCGGGCTTTACTAACTATAAGGCGATAATTTTGTCTACGACTGTTGCGAGTAAACTACCTTAAAATGCAAGAAGTCTTATTTTTCAACGTCTATATTTTAATATTAAAATTTTATTCTCCCGATTAATTTCCATTATTTCTCATCGAAAACAAACAAGTTTTTCCGTTATGTATATTTTCCACGTGAAAATCTTTCAAGCAGTATATTGTGCTTAGTTCAGTTTCAATAAATAAAAGTTTACGAGAAAATAAAAAGGAATATTAACTGGCCGACATAAAACGTATTGAACGGGATTTATTTTTCTTGCCGCGATTTACGGTTTTTAAAGTTATTTATTTAGGAAGATTGAGGATCGGAAAATTATGTTTTAAGGAGTGTATTAAGTTTGTCGGTTTTTACATAGTCTTGAAAATACAAGGTATTGAATAATTAATTGCTAATTCTTAAGGGTGTAAAACCTTCGATGATTTTAAGAAGAAAAGGTAATAATAACATATGTCCTAAACCTCTTAATTTTTGAGCTACAGGGTGTTAAAGTTTTAGAAAAACCTAACTTTTTTATCATAATTTTCTTATCAGTCTCAGATATTTTTATGAATACCAAATAACAATATTCTGGAATTAACTAAATAACTAAATCTATATTTAAAAATTAAAAACTTCATCAAGTCCTAGGTCTTCCTGGATTGTACCTAGTACCGAAGCTGCATTACCCCGTTGCGCAGCTAAACCAATTCTTTGGATAATGAAACTTCGAGATTTTTTGCATTGCAAATTTCATTTTTAAAACCCTTAGCCTCATCTTCCAAAGGACCAAAAGTTTCAATAGCAAAAAATGAAAATAAAGCGGTCTTCAAGTTCTTTATATTTGAGATGTTTTTTATTCCCGGCAAGACAAGCAGCCGCACCTACTAAATTAGAAGTTTTGTCCAGATAGGATTTTGCAAGTGTATGGTTGCAAGTAGCGTCCCAAAGTAATTGTTTTCCATATTTCCAGGGAATTAAAGTCATTTCATCTACACGTTTTCCATCGCTTCTGCAAACTCCAAGAGGCTTTAACAAGAAGGATTTTCAGCTAAAATCAAAGCTCTCTTGATAATGTCATTTATTTGACTGTGTCTAGAAGAACGCCCTGCTCTTTTTTTGCAGCTCAACCCATGTAGGCCATAGATATCAGCATTTTCTTCTCAAATGCAGGTGTGCTCTCCACACACAGGCAGACCAAGACTGAGAGGGGTGGAAATATGAAATGTTTTGTTATCTAACAAATTTCCCAAGGACGAAGATGGAAGTGCGTTAATCCAAGCATTATTTTCAGGGGTCTAAAGAGCAAGTAGACGTGCCTTATCTTTTCTTGTCTGGCATATGTTTGTAATATATTTGACGAGCTTGGTAAATCAAAAAGTCAAAATCTTTCTGTTTTTTGGTCATTCTTGTGGTGTGGTTCTAAAATCATTATCTACTGTCGCAAGAATATAGGAAGAAAAATTTTGGAAAGTAAATCTGATCCTTCATTGATTGAACCTAAAAAGGCATAAATAGACAGGGTGAATGTATCTCTTATTTCGAGCCCTCCAAATTTAACGGAAGAATGCTTTGTAACCAGGAATTAATTTAATATTACAATTTATTATGTCTTGAACCAAACTTTGTAATACATTATCAAATTCACGAAGTAAATCTGGAGATTTTCAACAAGGTGAACATCTTAACAAATAAGACATTTGAGGTATAGCAAAGGAATATTTTAGTAAATAATGGGAAATACGTGAGTCTATAAATTTTAATTTGGTGCTAAGAGATTTTAAAAATTCTGTCTTTTTATTAATGAAATATTTAATTTCATTTGACGAAAAGGCACTTCCTAATTAGCAACAAAATCGTGTGATACAGTCAACAGGTAATTAACGATTTATGAAAACTTCCTGCTATCTAAACTGCTCAACAAAAAGATTGGACCATTTAATTTTTAGACCCATTTTCAAACTGCTGTAACTTTTTTAAAAATTAACTTTTTTGTATATCTAAAACTAAGTTTAAAACCGCGTTTCTTCTACTTTGAGCTGTATTGTATTTAGTTTTAGTAAGATTAATATTATCATGATGTATAGAGTGCTGCAAAATAAAAAAAAATCGAGTGTGTCCCATTTCAGTGGTAATTTTTTTGGTCGTTATAATATGGGTTGTTACCAAGGTCATATCAATATCTCTAGACGTTTATGCCAGTTTTTTTATTAAGGACACACTTGAATTTTAGTAATTAATTATTTAAAAAGCTATAACTGGAAAATGGATTAACGGATTTCAAAGAGTGTTTCATATTCGGAAAGCCTATTTCATGTAGATTTTTTATGTCCTAAGCACTTTTCGATAGGTTATAATTTTATGAGTATATGGGGTCAACATGTACCAAAAACGTAGCTGATTTAGAAATCCTAAATGTAGGGTAAATTATTGAACGCCAAAGGGACCAAATGTGTGTGTTTTGTTTTAAAAATGGCCAAGTTGAAGTTTGTGTCAATATCTCGAAACAATTTCTACCGTTAATCGTTTTATGCTGCCTGTAAACTTATTCAGCAAAAATGCGTCGTTATTATGGCATTAGGTCTAAAAATAGGAATTCCAACAACGTCTTGAAGTATAAAACATTTTTAAACATAAATTAGGGTATTTGGTGTTGTATACCATGATATACGGAGTGATCAACAAAGTGCTTTTTATTTATTTATTATTTTATCTGTTATTATTGATGTTTTTAATATTATTTATTAAATGTAATTTTACGCAATTGAGATTTATAAAAACATTTTATCTAATGAGAATGTTTTATTTTTTAACGTTTATTAAAACATGTGTAAAATGGATTACTGGAAAATCCTAAATTTATATTTATCCAGGATTTTAATAATAAAGACTTGCAACAACGCCTAGGAATATCGAAAAAACAATATTATTCTAATAAGTAAAACATTTTGCTATCCAAAATGACACAAAATTAAACATTTTAATTTTTTGAAAGCACTTTGTTGATCCCTCCGTAAATCATGGTGTACAACACCAAATACCCTAATTTATGTTTAAAAATGTTTTAAACTTTAAGGACTTGTTGGAATTCCCACCATTCAGACCTAATGCCATAATAACGACGCATTTTTGCTGAATAAGTTTACAGGCACTTAAACAGCATAAATCGATTAACGATAGAAATCGTTTTGAGATATTGACACAAACTTCAACTTGGCTTCAATAATTTACCCTATATTTAGGATTTCTAAATCAGCTACGTTTTTGGTATATGGTGACCACATAAAAAAATCTGCATGAAATGAGCTTTCCGAATATGAAACACTCGTTGAAATTCGTCAATTCATTTTTTAGTTATATCTTTTTAAAGAATTGATTACCAAAATTTGTCGTTTAGAAGTGTATATATATATATATATATATATATATATATATATATATATATATATATATATATATATATATATATATATATATATATATATATTGTACACTACTATAGCGGTAATTTCAATTTTTTGAAATCGGCTTGAGCAACAAAATTCTTATTTTAGCTACTAATAAGCAACAAATTAGCTACAAATTACAGCTAGTTTTTTATCAAGTTTTGCTAATTACCCGCGCTAGTCTGATAGAGCTGATTTTCCAGCAGGTTGTGAAAAAACCTTTCTGTGAGTTGTTATGCCATCTAAAACAAGTGGGGTAGGCCGTAGCTCGCGCCCTCTACTAGCAACATCAAAAACATGGGCGAATTTGAATTTCTCACCTTAAAGAACCCCCATATCCCCAATTTTGTACCGCTATGTCTTTTAGCGGAGAAATTATTACGAAAAAACGAAAACAAAATTAGAAGTTTGACACTCTGTATCTTGGTTATTATCAACTTTGTGATAAGGCAACTTTACGTTAATTGCGTTATTTCGACCTAAGGAATCTGCTGTGGCTCTGTGTCCCATTACTTTTGGGACACCCTGTATAACTTAAATAAATTAAAGAACTAATATAAGACCTATATATTAAGTTTCTGAAAATTAACTTTCTTTGACGAAAGTTCAAATCCGTGGCGGATCAATTTATAGAGAAGAGCTCAAAGTTGTCTGCAAACCCTCTTGAGTAGTCTGAACAGGGATTTTGGGGTTTTATTAATCAACTTTGTAAATAACTTTTTAATAATTTGCATGAAACTTTTGAAAGTTAATTTAAGGCTTGTGTCTACATAATTCTTCTTCGAAAACTTGTCTCTGCGAAAAATATGCTTGTATTTTTAAAGGACTTTAATCAAACAATGAAAACAAATCAAACAAAAAATGAAGAATCAGGGTAATATTGTCAAAGTTATAAAATTATTATAAACAAAGGAATAATAGTATATTATTCAATGAGCATGTAATTATAGCTATTACTTACGATGATGAAGTTTGCGTCACGAGCCGAATGCGAGTAATAGCTATTACATGCGAGTAGAATACTATACTTTTTCTACGACTATCTTTCATACAGTGAGTTACATAGCGGTTTAAATTATCTTTTCAATGATTTATCATAGCTGCATTTTAATTAAATTTTTCGGAACTTCCTATTAAAAGTACGTGAGAGAAAGAAAGAAATCTACCTGCCCAAATACGTTTTAATTTGTTTTACAATTTTACCTTAATTACCAACCTCGTGATAGAGATACTAAGATATAAATATTTTTAAAATTTTCTTTATCGGTGATTTTTTATTTACCCGCCAAACTTTGCACAATAAAAATCTATTTTATTGAAACTTATTTATTAGAACACAGTATGGTAAATTACACAAAATTATGAATTACTAACGTTTTCTTTAAAAATATTTATGGTGATATTGGAACAAGTTGGAGTGGTATTAATGTCTAAATCAACGTTTTCGTTATTTGTATTTTTATGCATATTCACAGTCGATGACGTACTCGCATTTACGTTAAAAGTTTTAAAAATTTTATTTGCAGTGTCTATTTTGTTTCGTAGCGATTGGTCTATGTAGCCCTCTGCTACTGAGTTGGATTTCCACCCACCATGTTTTTTTTAAAGCTGTGATATCGCCACCACCATCTACCAAAAGAGTGGCGGACGACCTTCTTAACGTATGGCCGGTATATAGTTCTGGATTTGGTAGATTTAAAAAAATTGCAACTTTTTTTCCCATCGATCCAAATTTGTTAATTCCAATATGGATCGTACATTTACCTTGTTTATAATTTAGAAAAAATGAAGTTGGGCAGGAAAGATCTTTTGGTCGAATATATAATAAATTTTTCGGAAATTTTAGTTTTTGTGTTTGATATGTTCACTAAAAACGCTGATCCTAGATCCTTTATGTCGGTGATGTTCATTTGACGCAACTCAATACTGCGGCAAGCGCCGGCAATCCCCATAATTAATGCAACCTTAAATTTCAGAAAAAAAACATAATTTAAAAAAGAGTAGATGCGTTGTATTTTTAAATTGTGTCCTTAGTTACGAGATGATCTTTATCTGGTGCCTCATCGATGAATTTATGGATTTCCTCAGAGGTAAATGTTATTGCAAAGTCAAACATTAAAGATAAAAATTTGACCCAATGAAACTTTTTGTACCAAATTTAGTGCTTAATAAGATCCATTCATTTATTTTCTGTTAAAATAATTTTTTCACAGCTTGCAGGGCAAAACGGTGGTAAAAAACCCGTTTTCCATGTTATTTTGACGAAAACTTAAAGAACCATGGAGAACTTCTTAAAATTAAAATTTTGAGCTGCGCTTTTAACAGGAGCTTTGTTTAGCCATCTTCTGAGATGTTTTTGGGTGAGAGCAAAAAAATTTTTGACTTTTTTTGTCACACCCTAAAAAACACTATTTCATAATTTTGACCTATTTTTTTGAAGTGGATGTAATTTTTTAAAATTACCTCATTAAATTTTAAATTCATTTGGGTGTGGGCAATTTCCAACAGTTTCAATTTTTCCCCCAGTAATTATGGCGCATTATTATTTAAAACAAATCACTAGAGACTTTAAACTATATAATTAAGTTATTTTTCCAGTCAACCTACTTTGTTCAACCTACTTTTCATTAAAAACGACATTTTCTCTTTTTCCACATTTTCAACACGCTTAATTTAATAATAATTTCACAATTCACATCACACCGTATAGATTTTCCACGGAAATGAATGGGAAAATTTAAATTTTCATGCAGCTAAAACGGAACACGATACCAAACAACCGCATTGTTGTTTTAAAATAATTAAAGTTGAAATGTGGTTTAAATTAAATATTTCTCTTGTATAGGCATCTTGCATATATACTAACAATAAGTGACGGAAAATGCAACATCCAGAATTATTTATTGAATTTTAATAAAAACTTGAAAACATATTTGCTATCATGGAAGTATACGCTGATAAAATTTTGAAGGCATTCCAAACCGTACTTTTTTTGTAAAAGCTTTTTTTTTCATATCAGGATTCGAACAATATGAACATGTTTACTTAACATTTAGTGATTTTTCTGGGTTGAATTCGTTTGGTTTCATTTATTTCATTGTTGTTTTATTGCATTATCATGCCTAGAGTTTGCAGACGTGCTAATTTCTCCCGACTTTTCAAGTTTGAGAGTGGTCGGATAATCGGGGTACGTAGCCAGTTTTTTT
>JAHBCN010010761.1:38495-56979 GCA_019359885.1 Listronotus oregonensis | reverse complement strand
TTTAAATATTTTTAACTCCTTATGAATGGTTGACTTAGGTATGTGGTATTCCTATCAACATCCCTGGCTGAAGATGCTGGATTTTCGTTAAAATGTTGGTTAACTGCACATCTCGTTGTCGTTTTTTTAACGTACTTCTTTTTTTTTAAAACTTCCTAATTGAACAAATTTGTAACCATTTTAAAAAAAATTATGTTGTTTAGGATGCCCTTTTCAGGAAAATTAACGAAATGGCCAGCTTTTAACATTGCTATTTGCTTTGGAAATAACGTTGCAAAATATTAACCTTTTAAAAGTTAAAAAGGTGACCTTCGGGAATCAAGGCCAACTGAGAAAATATTTTTTTTTAAGTAGATGAGGTAAAAAACCCCCTAAACAACATGTTACCATTTTGAAATCAAAAAAAATTAAACTTTTGGGGAAAAAAATCAAATCCCCATATGAAAAAAAAAGTTAATATATTCAAAACCCGACTAGAAAATAAAAAATGGTCATATTCTAAAAAAGGGTTTTTGAAGAGATTCAAGATTTGAAAAATTTCACTTAAAAAAAAATATTGCCTTTTTCAAAATGCATGTTTCAGGTTTTTTTTTTTTCTAAAAAACCAAAAGAAACCTGTAAAAAGGGGGATTTTTATAACATTTGTCCAAAATTTTCCCAAAAACCGATTTTCAAGTTTTTTTTTTTTTCGGATCTATTTTAATGTTCTGAGTTAAACATTCACAATTATTTTTGGATTCTTTGGACTCGAATTTACTAAATACGTTTAATGGTTGAAATGGACCAGATAGGCTTGATGGGAAAATAAATTGAAAATATTTCAGATACTGTACTATTCTTTACCCTAATCCAACCCTGCCGTCCACTCTCTGCCACTTCCACCTTGCCGATCTGCTGGCGGCACGCCGCAGCGTCGCGGCGTTTAAAGCTGACGGCTCCGTTCCACACTCAGGTTCCCAACTCATCTTTTTTTGGGGCCCGGGGGCCCCCTGCCACTGACGCAGGGCCCCGAACATTAACGGAAGAGGGTCGCTCTAATTTGCACCTTATCAGGGAATCAAGGAGCCGGGACGAAAAAGGAATCGGGCATGTTTGGCAACGTCGAGGTGACATGTGTTTATTTTTTTTTTTTTTATTTTAAATGTATCTATTTTATTAAAATGATGATAATGATGATGTCAAAAAAGAAGTACAGTACTACTTACTAGAAATAAATAAATAGTTAACTCTGGTTAAAAAAAAAGGGCCCTTTAACCCTTTTCCCCAGTTTTAAAAAACGGAACATTTTGGAATTCGCTTCCATTTTGGAACAAAGTAAAAGGGGGGTTGAAAATGTTTTCAAGGTGGATAGTTATATGTTTTTGTAATGAAGACGACAACGGCAGTTGCATATAAGTAGTTAGGCTGTATACAGTGCATCAAAACAACGTTTTTAATCGCCGATATGACGTCAAAAAGGTACGTTATTATTTATTTTGAATTAGAAACAATATCGGTTAAATATAAAATTAGGCAAATATATTCCTATTTAAATATTAAAAATTTTTAATTTTAATGAATTTTTGGGGATTTTTGTTTTATTCAAGGTAAACACAAATGTTCCAATTATGGAACACCCCGCCGTTAGGGGTACTTGGTAAACATTTTTTTTTAGTTCCTTAACAACTCAACAACTCATATAAATGGTGGAAGACCAGGTTTTTTGGAAGATTTTGTTGGCAATTTCCAATTCCCCAGCAAAAGATCGAAAAAAAAAAGGGGGAACCTACGATTTTTCCCCCCATACTACATCAAAGGTTCAATAACAACTTGGAACGACAATAGAGCCGTTGTCACAGAAAGCGCCATACTGTTATCGATCCAAAAGTAAGCAGGTGGATACCCGAAAAAAGAAATTCCCGTACCCCAGCCATTGGGAATTTCAATGTATAATAAGTATATGGGAGGTTAGATCGTATGGACAAAATATTGCCGTTATAGAGTTTCAATTAGGTCAAAAAATTGGGGGCAAAATTTTTCATTTGCTATAGACATATTCATAATTCCGGGGAAATCTATGAAGAAATGCAGAAAACGGGTAATGGACTACCAGCTTTTCGTCGATACATCGTTCAGGTTTATTTGAAAAAATATCTACCCCTTTTTGGAGGACGGCCTAAATCCTTAAAAAATTTGTTGTCGAGTTTTGGACAACATCCATTATGACCTTAGATCCGGATTGTAGTTCAGAACAGATGCCCGCTTTTAAGAAGAACATTACAAGGAAATTTGAAAAATTAATTCAATTGCATGATCTTTTTTTTAAATCGTTTCTTTAAAAGTAATAATCATTATTACTTTGATATTTTTTACCTTATTTGAATAGTTTGGAATTAAAACGTTTCATTAAATTTTTTTTTTTTTTTTGATTTTTGGGCCGGTGTTCCAAAAAAAAGGGAAAAACGTCAAAAGTAAAATATAAATAAAAATTTTTTTTTAAAAACCCAAATTATGGTTAATTAACACCAAAGGTTATTTAACAAAAAATAATAATTTTATTTAAAAAAAATAATTGGGCAATAATGGGTTAAACCAAAATGGTTTATTGGTGATATAACATGGTGGTAAGATCTATGATATCCATCACTGGTATGATAGACAAAGAGGCGACAAAGAACGCGGTTAAGAACTGGCCAAGGTAGGAGACTTGCTTGTTTAGCTTTTAGGGCAATCAAAAAACAGCAAAACCAACTGTTTTTTCGTAGTTTGGGAATAACGACATAAAAAGTCGGGGTTGGTGACAACACCCCGGGGCTGGAACAGCCCCGATGATTCAAAAATTTATTAAAAAAAAAATTCGAGGAAAAATTCCAGATCGAAGTGAGTGGCGCAACTCGATCTTCCCGTCAGGTTAGAGACATCATCTGGTATACGGAGGTTCCAAAACCCCAACAGGGAACTGTGGCGGGCGTGTACAGTGAAATGAGGAATTCACAATTCCCACCACTAGGAACACACAGTTCTGTATTTCAAACGGAAAAATAATGCACCGTGCAAAAAAAAATAACACGAGGGTTATAAAAACCGCGGATCTGCATAATAACAGACAGCCAAAGTCACTGGGGGCACTAGTAAATCCCGGTAACGTCCAACTGACATGGGAATTCAAAAAAAAATGGGGAATCCTGGGAGAACGCAACAGAGTAACTCTCTTGTGGGTACCAGGACATTCGGGGATAGAAGGCAACGAAACATCCAATCATCCATCATCCACACCAACGGGGCCGAACCTGCCCTTGGAGTGACAAAAACCCAGCACGAGGGCAAACCAGGAAATGGATCCGAAACAAACAGATAGAAAAGACATGAAAAGAGCTTTTTTAAAGGGGGCCCATCCCCAAAAAACGAAGGAACAGTGTTACCAACTCATATTTTCCAAACCTTCCTATGACCTCAAAAGTTGGAGTAGGGCAGATTTCTCGACTTATCAATTTTTTGGGTCTGAGAATTCTCAAGGGAATTTTCGGGCTTCTCGGGTTGTCGAGAAATTTCAAATTGCGTGTACTACACTTCGTAAACCGTCTGAATCGTGAGTCGAAACACTAATGAACGTGTGTTTATAGTGTTGCCAACCAATTCGCTAAAATTCCCAATTTTTTTGAAAAAAACCCTAAATTCCCTAGATCAAAATTAAATAGAAAAATAATTTACGAAATGACTTTATTGTCAGGAAAGTTAAAAAATAAAAAAAAAATAAAATCTCATGGTAAAATGGACATGAAACAAAAATGAATTAAAAAAAAAAAGTTTCAAAAAAAAAAAAAATTCTTAAAATCAATCTTTTTTTTATAAAGGTTTTCTTTTTCATAAGACTTAAATGCTTTTCATTTAATGAATAATTTTGGCAGCAGTTTTCACTAGAAAGACAATTAAACACACTGCATTTAATGCCTCAGGGGATAATTAATTTCGCTTTTTATTTTTAACGTCGGTAACATAAAATACCCTCATCTCGGCATTACGAGAAAAATTACACAATTTAATTTTTTTTTTCCCTTATTTTTTTTGTGGGCAAAAACACAAAATACGAAAGGGGAACAACATGCAGAGGATGCTAAGTAGCAGTTGATCTGAATTCCCCGAAACCCGATACCACAATTAACCCGTATTAACCACCAACAAGAAGAATTTTTGAAAAGATACAATGGTCAAACCATAACCCAGGGATAAGGATTTTGGTACTTTCATTAGTAGTCCATTTAATATTAAAATAAAATTGACTGAAATTCTATAAATTGAACTAAAAACAATCCAAAGTTGAAAACCCCTAGATATTAGAAAAATTCCCTTTTTTTTTCCTATTGTAGGAAAAAACCCTAGAACAGGGAAAATTTTCCCCAGGTTGGCATTACTGGTGTATTACCTACTGATTTTTTATTATATAAAACGAAATGGGGTTTGTTCTCACAGAAGTGGAAACAGTCAGAAATTCAGGATTCTGCGCAATCAACTTCCGCGTTCACAAAAATTTTTTTTGGTTGTTTGAAAACATTGGGGGAGGTTTCTCACGGTTTTGGAGGTTTTAAAAAGTCAGGAGAGTTTGCAAACCTTTACAAGTAAATTGTCGGAAGCATGCGCAAACTCACAATCAGTAGGAATTTTTTTTTTGCCTTATTTTTTTGCTAGTAGTGCAGGTTTTTAAAAAAAAAATCTGCTAGTACTATTTTTTGTTTTCTTTAAGTTTTGCCGTTTTATCTATATTTATTGGTATTAAAAAAAAAGACATAAAAAAAATTTTGATGATTTTTCGGATAATTCGGGGTTTTCCGTTACGGAAACAGACTCGGACTCTGAAAATTTTTAAAAAAAGGCCGGGAAAAATCAATTTTTTTTAAAAGATTGTTTTCAAAATTTTAAAAAAAAAAAATATTTATATGGTTATCCGTTTCGAAAAAAAAAAATTCATGCAAACATGAACCCCAAGTTAACCGCAATAACTTTTTTATCGCCTTTACAACTGGTTTGAAACGGATCAGAAATGGACTGGGATTCGTGGTTTGAAAACGTCCAAACTTTTATAGATTTTCTGAGAACAAACCTCAAACGCCCGCGCCATCGCAGATCAAAGGTCCCCCGCGCCTTTGGGCCCCTGCCGCCCCCCGCTGCGCGTTTAAAGAAAACGAAACGCAAATAGTTTTATTTTTAAATCATGGATCAAATTTTTTCTCGGTTCTGAGTTTTCTCGACTTGATTTCCCCCGGGGAAAAAGCCCAACGATTTCCCCGGGAATTTTGAACCGGAATTCCCGAATGAACCCTAGTTTTGGAGTTTCCCCATCTTTTCGAAAAGTAGGTGATCTACCAATCTTTTTTTTTTAAAGGGTTTAAAAAATAATCTGCACTGTAATATAATATCTATAACTGACTGTTTTAACAAAAAAAATTACTTTACTTACTATTTTTAAGAAACCAAAAAAAAACCAAAAGTGAATTTTCAGAACAAAAATCAAATCAAAAAATAGACTGAACGCTAATTTGATTGTTGAATTATTTTTGAGCTATTTATTCAAAGATTTTTTCATTCAACCCCAAAAATAAAATAAAAAATTTTTTTTTTAGTTTGTTTAAAATTGAAAATTTACGGAAGAGTTAAAAAAATTAAATAATTTGGTTGGGGGTATTAAATATTATTTTTACAAAAAAAAAATCAAATTTTTTTAAACATTAAAAAAAAATTTGGGAGATTTTTCATCCCCTAGTAGATTTGTAAAAAAAAATTTAAAATTGGTGAGTTGGAACACTGGAAGGAAGAACTCTTAACGAAGTAGGAAACGACTTCACATAACAGTAGGGTTCTAACAGGGCCATAACCTTAGAGGCACTTACACAAGATGGGCTCATATAATGGGTATAGTCTGTCTCAAAGTATATCGTTAGAGTTTTTGTAAAATGGGATTTAAATACCTCAAAATAGACAAAAGACAAGTAGTAATGGAATTGCCAATTACGCACTTGGGGAGTTTAATTACCTTCAAGAAATTAAAAGATATAGGTTAGAAAACAGATCCATAATTTACCTTGATGAAACTGGTTCATAAAATGACACAGTATCAAAGGATGGGTTGTTCCAGTCAAAACTGTCAGACAAAGCACCTTGAAAAAAGGGAAAAAACGCATTACCATAATACACGCTGGTTCAGAAGACGGATTTCCCCCAAACTGCTTGCTGTTGTCTCAAAGAATATTAAGGATTCTAGTTTGGATTATCATAAGATCAAGTGCAGAACTTTTGGTTTCATAATTATTTTAAAAAAAAATATTTCATGTCATGGAAAGCAAGCTACCACAGCCGTCTGCTAAAAAGCCCAGCTTCCCCCATTTAAAAAAACTGAAACCAGGAATATTTGTTAGAAAATGATATCTTTTTGAATTCATTTAAAAAAAAACGCATCTTTTGGAAGCCAAATTCATATGAATTAAAAAACAATATGTATGTGAAATTTTGGGGCTAACAGGTGGGCATACGTCTTACGGCTTCCTCCTATCCTGTATTTTCCCAGTTTTAAATTTAAAAAAAAATGTAATTACTAACTAGTTGAGAGCGGAAAAAAATTCACTACAGCACATTAAAAAATTGAGGACGCTTACATTTCTCTCCAAAACAACATAATTCCTATTGTAATTAATCTCAATGATGACTCTGATAGTGAAACAGAATTATACTTCAAGTCCAAAATTTCTGTCAATGACGCATCGCTCGCTTTTAGAGTGCCCCGGGTTGTGTGGGGTCAGGGGAATCAATTCCAGTGGCGTATGCATTTTAGAAAATAAATGATAAAATTTCGTCAAAACATGAAAATATTTTTTACAAGCAAAAGTTATTTTCTCACATTTTCATCAACTCTTTAAATTAGTAACAAGCCTATATTATTTTGGTATTATTCGGATTAATGAAAAATGAATTTTTTTGCTTAATTTTGCACACCTCCTATTTTGAGGTCATTGAACACAAATTTGAGTTTTTTGGCCACTTTTCAACGTTTTTCCAAAAAAAAACATTTTTACTTTAATTTTACCTTCTCTAATTTTATTTTGCTACATGAAAAAAATAATAAAATTTTAGTCTCATCATAAATTAAAAAAGATGTAAAAGCAGAACGATAGACAATCCAAGTTACACCGACTTGCCAATTCACCACCGATCTTGCAATCTCAATATTAAATACGATATTCACGCATTGCTTCATCAAAAATATCCACTATATAAGGAACACGAAAGCTCTGAGATCATCAGCTTGTAGAATCCAATAACTATTTCGGGTCTTTCGTGTTCCATATTTAGGATTTCCATATCGACAATATTTTTGATCAAACATTGTGGGTCGAGCGAAGCAAGGTTCGCATACCTTATAAAAATGTCATAAAGAAAACTATTACAACCTGGTAACAGGTCAACATTTTTAGAATTTCGAGTTGAATTCGGACGTAAACGTTTTACCTACTTTTTAATGAAAATTAAGGTTTTTTCCTTACTTTTTAAGTGTTTTTTTTTAATATTAACATAGTATGAGTTTTTTAAATATGTTTTCGTGCAAATGACAGAATTTAAAGGAATATGTCGTAAAATGGAATTAAACAATTCAATTATTATTATTTTTTTAATACTATAAGAGACAGCCAAAAAAACAGCCTCTGATTCATGTTTAACAATCGAAAAGTAAAAAGTGTGCAAAAAATAGCGAAAAAATCGTATTTTCCAGTATCGCATAATTACTAATATTGATTTTTTTTGCCTTTTAAAACTCTGAATACCGTACGCGAATTAACTTTTGTTAAAGTTGCACATATCTCTGCAGCATCCAAAGTGGTTAGTTCTGGATTTCGTTCCCGAATCCCATGGTAAACATTTTTAACCATTATTCGTTCTTTTAACGTTAACTGAGTTTTTTTTATAGGCGGATAACTAGTTAGAGGTTGGTTAATATTCATAGTTTACAGAATTAGAAGCACTTAACAACACTAAATCTTTATATACAATTATATACACTAAATAAGATAAACTATTATAAAATTGGCACAAAACAATATCTATATACTACAATTATTAGAAATTTACAATATTTTCAAAATACCCTGTATAGCAATTAAAATTTAAACTTACAAAATCTGTCCATAATCAATAACTAAATAAAATCATCGAACAGCACGAAAACCCTGTCGATACGCTTATTTTCAAGTTCTTTAAGTTGTAAACTAAGGAATGTGTGTTGCCACTTTTATTGTCTTCCCGATAACAATGATTTCAATACATATTGGCGTGCTATTTTAAGTGCGATCGCTGGCTGGTGATTTATTTTCGGAATTATGACAACGTGGCGATGAAACTTTTGGCCGGTTCACTGTTATTTGAGCGGAAAAGTATATCATAGGCTTAAAATCATTTACTAGTGTTTTTTTATTCAGCCGCTTCGTCGGTTGGGTGGCCGGTATTAAATGAGTCACTGACAGAAATTTTGGACTTTAGGTATATATTTAGATATTTAGATTAAAAATGTTTATGTATGTAACATTTCATTTATTAAAACTTAACATATATTTAATTTAAAAGAATTTTTAAGATTATACTTACCAAATAAACAAAAATATAAATATTTATATTTTAAAGTCCTCCCTAATGTTCTGTCCTTTAATACCTCCGATGCATTTATTGCTGTCGACATATAATCCATAAATGAAGGCAAACTAACACGGAATTTGGACAGACTATACCTAACTTGCGAATGTGCTGCGCTGCCTTCGGTAGTCAATTAAGGCGGCTCCCAGGGAAGAAGAAGAAGACTGTAAAAAACATAATAAACTGAAAATTTACGCAAGACCAAAACAAGAATTTAAAAATTAAATGATTTAAAAAATGCGTAATTAAACGGATCGAAGCTCAATCGAGATTTTTGCTCGCGATAATAACATCACAAGAATTAACAAAACAAAACAAACGAATGAATGAAATGTTACTATTAGTGCAGTGCATTCCGGTATTACGCGTAAACAACAAATTCCCACGCGATGACGTAGAAAGCGGAGTGTGTGTGATTGCGTGGCCGGATGCATCACGGTGCCGTCGCCGCCGCATACCGGTAGCGAATGTGCGACGCGCGCGCTGTTGCCACTTTTGGCACGGATTTATTCTCAGAATATTATCACAGAACCGTATTGAATTAATCGAAAGACAATAGGCCTTCAAAAAATGCTTTTAATTGAAAATACCTTTAAATTGTGGCATTCTATCATAAGTATAAAAGCATATTTCTTATAATATAAAGTGAAATACATAGGCGTGCGCAGGGTAAAGCTGGTGTGGGTGCCGAGATAATAATAATAATAATAATGCGCAGACACCATCAAACAGACCAGGAGAAGCTGCAAGCCTGGTTGGAGAAGCCTCTTCATGGACGTCACCCCATTGAGGTCAGCCAGGAAAATGTCGACAAGTTCGCGTCGAACTACTGGCTGACGTCGGGGAAGATGTTTCCAGAGACTAAAGGCTTCTTATTGGCTATACAGGACCAGGTTATTCTGACGAAAAACTATCTGAAGCATATCGTTAGAGACCCGTCTATAGAGAATAATCGATGCTGATATGGATGTCACACATCGGAGACAATCCAGCATATATCGGGGCGTTGCCAAGTATTTGCAGCATGAGAGTATAAGGAAAGACACGTCTTGGCTGCTGACAAGATACTCCATCAACAATTGGCAGAGAAGCTAAAGCTTTTACAGAATGACAAATTGCCTTACTATAAGTATACTCTGGAACCTATTCTCGAAAACAATGAATTTAAATTGTACTGGGACAAGAACTGTACTTACAGACCAAACTGTTGCTCACAATAGACCAGATATTGTATTGGTGGATAAAGTTGGGAGGAAAACAGCACTGATCTATGTCGCTATCCCGAACAACAACAACCTGCGGGAGAAATACAGTGAAAAGATTACCAAATACAGAAACCTAGAAACACAAATAAAAAGACAGTGGGGAATGAATAACATCCAAACGATCCCCATAATTTTATCAACAACTGGCATTATACCAAAAACTATTTTACAAAACATCAAGGGACTAGGCGTCGGTGAACATCTGTATAAGGCTATGCAAAAGGCAGTGCTACTTGCGACCGCTCGGACTGTCCGGAAATTTGTGGGGAATACAGCAGAACCTAGGAGAACCTAGAGCCCGAAAACATGGAAAGGGATTCCCACAGAGCTTAATCCTTTTGATATCTGAAGATATCTGGGATGAGTGAATGTTGTTCCCCTTAGAGGGAGTGCAAAGCCGTGTGGCTTGAAATCATAATAATAATAATAATAATAATAATAATAATAAAATATATGAAGTAATAAAACTATGAATAATAATATATCTATATTAATAATAAATTAATAAGATTAAATTCTTAGGAATGTTTGGTAAATATTTATGAAATAATAACAAACCGAGTACTATATATAATTTATTATAAAATTATTCTTCTTTCATAAGGTACAATTTTTTTTAAATTCGTTTATCACAGTACTTATATCAATATTTGCGGCTAATTCCTGTTCCACAAATGGAACCAGAGATTTTCTAAACGTTCTTGGCCTATTGTGGATCTTATTTTTGATTTTACCATACTTATTTTCAAAAAGGTGCGTTTGCGTGTACTTTTTAAATCGAACCTTATCAAATAATAATTTTCATATTTTAAATACAGTAATCTTTTTCAGACTAGTGGGGGTGCCACGGCACCCACGGCACCTGTGCGCACGCCTATGACCATCAGTAAATTATGACGCGTGCGCGCTGTATACTTTATTCGCGGGTTAAATACATACGTTGTTGCCAGATTGTTTTTAATGTATTTCTTCCACGAATTCAATGAGGTCAATTTGTCATTATTTATTAATTAATATCGCAAGAACTGTAATTTAACAATCAATGAAACTAATTTTTAAAAAATCCTTAGTTATTATTTAATATTAGTTTAGTTTTTCATAAACAGGGCAAGAAAAGTTTGAGAGTTGTAAATTATATATGTAAGTAACATTTTCGTCATTCCGTATAGTACAATGTATAAGAGCCTCAAAAACACCATCTTTGCAATTAAATATCTCCGAAACTGTACTGTTTATAAATTTCATTCTGCACCAATCGATGCAAAATTATTTAAATAATAATCAATATTTAAAAAATCCTAAAAAAGTGCCTCTTGTGGTACAACTACCTCAATTTTCGGTAAAATAAGGAAAACAAGCAAGTCCTGTCGCACAACTCTTCATCAAGCTTTTCGAGCACTGTCCGCCGTACAGTCCAGATTTGGCACCCGACTCCAAACTGCAAGAATAACTTGCGTAAATAACGATTTTCTTCGGTTGGTGCATTTAAAAACCATGTTTTGGAGTGTCTCTATTGAAAAAATGCCTTAACAAGTGGTTTAAACGCATGCAAAAGTGTATATATTTAGATTCTAAAGGAGAATTAAAATAAAACAATAAAGTCATTTTAAATGATAAACTTTTTCATTTTCCTTTTTTATTAATTAGCGGACAGAAATCCATGACATCCATCGTGGTTCAGAGCCGATGGCTTCGATAAGTATGCGATTGAAACAACTGACTTGTCTGTCGTATAAAACAACGACACATCTTATTTCAGCGCTTTTCCATAGATGAATTAAAAAACGGCTTGATGGAACAGCGCACGGTTCATCGCACACGCCTTTTTACTTAAGTTTCCCATTTAATCGTCCTTTTATATATGTCATAGTTTCTAAGATTCAATACATGCATCACAAATTTGAGACACACAAACACCCACACACACACAAATACATACACAATGTTTTAAAAATCTGATAGGTTAGTTTATTTTTATTTTTAGTTAGTTCCTCACCTAAAGTTGTTCTAGCAGGTGATGCATCAGCTTGAATCCAAAATGACACCCATGACATTATCACCAACAAAATAGATGGTAAAAAGTATTCTAGTATATAATATCCTGATTCCCTCCTTAATTTAAAGTTGAATTTTAGGGAACTGTAGCCGACGTCTAAAATAATACGAAAATAATAAAGTAATCACCAATAAGTTTAAAACGCTATTTAAAACAAAAACGTGCAAATTTTTATTCTTAGGAAATAAATGAATAAACCACGATCGCTTGTTTCCGTTTTTTTAAACTTTACATATATTTTTTTCCTTTGTTGCTGATACATTATAAAATATAAATGTTAGAAGGGTAATTGGAGTCAATCAACTTGCATAACTATTTTGATTAATTTTCTTACCCCATCCTTTTGAAAGATCGTTGGGAGAACTTCTGCTGTATTCCGCCGATTCACCATATATGGCAAATTCTGTTAAATGCAGAGTTTCCGAAAGTACATACGGGTTGTTCTTAACCCACTCTAACTGTAAGTTTGTTTCATTATATGCCCCTAAAATAAATAAAAATAATATAATATATATATATATATATATATATATATATATATATATATATATATATATATATATATATATAAAAAATATATATATATATATATATATATATATTTTATATATATATATATATATATATATATATATATATATATATATATATATATATATATATATATATATATATATATATATATATATATATATATATATATATATATATATAATATATATATACAATATAATAATGGGGTAAGTAAATGAAATTTACATGAATCACAAGGATCCCCGAAATTATCTAAATAGAGGGAGCAGTAAAGATGTTAAGTGCTCAGTTCTAACTATTTTATTTCCAATATCTAGCTTTGCCTTATGATTGTAAGCTTCATCAGGATAGCTAAAAACAACAATAGAAAAAAAAAGAACATTCAAACAACGAATCAAACACACAATTAGATTTTAACTTACAAAATATGTAGTTACTCCTCTACGGGGTCAAGAAGACACTGGAGCGGTGGATCGCATAAATTAAAATACATATATGTATATAAACAATTACAACACATTAAAATTTTTTATTTTTTATGTCACTATTTAAAAAATCAATAAACAGTTTATTATCACAAAACATTACAAAAACTCTTAAAGTTCCTGCTTTTTATAAACAAAAACAGTTTTCTTTCTCCTCTGAAAACTAAACCATACATTATTTTTCGAGAGTTGTCACATTAACTTTTTCAATATCTGAAATATTTTCTAACCTTTAAAAATAAAGACAAAAAAAACACATCAATACAAATAAATATATATATATATATATATATATATATATATATATTATATATATATAATATATATATATATATAATATATATATATATATATATATATATATATATATAATATATATATATATTAATAAAATATAAACAAATACATATCTTATTTATTTCATTTATTTAGTTAATTGTTGTCATACATATAATAGGCATAAAAGAAAAATTAAAATAATTATTACCATTTGGTGAATTTAAAATCACAAAAAATTTTATAAAAAATTCAGATGATCGCTGCACCTTCAGTCGGTGATTTATAGTCGACATTTTAAAGGCACGTCCTTTTCGTGTTTACTAATATCTGTTAGACTGTTTGTTGATTTTAAATAGTGACATAAAAATAAAAAATTTAATGTGTTGTAATTGTTTATATACATATATGTATTTTAATTTATGCGATCCACCGCTCCAGTGTCTTCTTGACCCCGTAGAGGAGTAACACATATTTTGTAAGTTAAAATCAATTGTGTGTTTGATTCGTTGTTTGAATGTTCTTTTTCTATTGTTGTTTTTAGCTATCCTGATGAAGCTTACAATCTAGGCAATAGCAATATTGAAAAAAGATAGTATAGATGACTGAGTACTTTTTAAAAAATTTATACTGTAAAAAACATATATTTATGATAATTTTTAACGTTAAGATCCATTTGTAATTTAAAAATATTTATATTAATAATTAATTATAATATTATAATATATATATATATATATATATATATATATATATATATATATATATATATATATATATATATATATATATATATATATATATATATATATATATATATATTATATTATGAGTAGGATTTTTGGAAATACCCCCTCTATAGAATTAAAATGAGGGGGTAAAATTTGTATGGAACTTCGACTTAGAAGTATGAAAATTGATATGTAATCCATTGATTATGATACAAAATTGTCTTTATTGGGACTTTTGGAATTATATCCCTTAGGGGGTTAAAATGGGGAGGAAAGTCATAGAAAAATTATTTTATTTTTGAAGATTAAATATTGAAGTTTGTAATTAGGCTTATAATGACCGAATGACCCAGAAAAATAAGAGACGTCAACCAAAAAAGGATTATAGAAAAAAACACCCACTTGAAGGAATAGAATGGGGTTGGAAAGTTGGTATAGAACTTTGTCATTTCTGGACCTAAAAGTATGAAAATTGGTATATAGGCTTATATATTACTATTAAAAATGTTCTCTTTTAAAATTTTAGAATTACTGTGCGGTTACCATGGGGATAAAGTTTTTATAGGAAAATCGTTTAAAACGGGAGTTGATAATTAGGCACAATTACCCAAAAAAATAGAAAATGACAGTATTTTTGAAACCTTACCCTTTGAGGGGTTAAAAGGGGGATGAACGTTTGTATGAGAAATTCATACTTACTCATTCACAAACGCCATTTATATTAGAAAATAATAACAAATTAAATACAATAAAATACAAAATGCTCGATCGTACGAGTATGTGATGAAAGGGAAGCGTGCGCGTGATGAAAGGGACGCGTGCGTGATGTGATGTGACGCGATGAAGTAGGAGGCGAGAACGGAAAAAAACCACAGCCAAAATGTCTTCTCCACTCTGTTTTGTATCGGATATTTTGTTTCCATTTTGATTAGATTTTATATTTGATGGCTTTGCTGGCACTGATCTCAAAAAAAATTATAAGCACATATTTTTTTTTTATCTTGGGACAGTCCACGAAGGCTGATGCCTAAGTACTAACGTACCGTGGGTGTCTTCAGTGTGGTGAGAGGGAGTTTGTTCACACGGGACTTAAATTTTTGGAGATTGGGAGAAGAAGGAAAAACTTCTGCGGGTAGCAGGTTCCACAGTCTTGACACTCTAGGGATGAAGGAACGAAGGAAGCGGGAAGTTCGGGGCCTCTCTAACTGAACTGTAAAAGGATGCATAAAAGTTGCTCTACGTGTTGCTCTGTTGGGAGCTGCCAGAGAAGGAATTATACTGGCCAATTCCTCTGAGCAGAAGCCGTGAAAATACCTATAGAAGAGCGACAGATCCCTACAGCTCGACGATGGGCAAGAAGAGGAAGCCTTTTTGTGAGCGTTGGATCATTAATAAGACGAACGGCTCTTTTTTGAATGGAGTCCAGAATGCTAAGTGTTGTAGGGGACGCCATTCCCCAGACATGAGAACAATATTCTAAAGAGGGTCTGATTTGGGATACATACAGAGTGTACAGATTGGAAGAAGAGAAATATTTTCTGGCTCGGAAGAGGAATCCAATCTTTTTGAAGCTGCGAAGCTATGGATGAAATGTGTTTGTGCCAGTTGAGGTTATTCTCAAAAGTAACGCCGACTAGATTAAACGACTCTTTGTTCTGCAGAACTTGGCCGCTCATATGTAAGGGATGAGCATTCGCAGACTTTTTTCGCGACAGCGAACATGACTGTGTTTTTGAGGCATTAAACTGAACACGATTTTTGGCGCCCCAATCCAAGATAAGTTTAAGGTCTTGTGAAAGAGATATCTGCATTGACCTGCGCTTGTTTTCAAAATCAGAACTACACGGTGGCTTATGAAATTGAATACTAGAGTGGAGGGTACTATCGTCGGCAAAACTATGAATGGGATTAATTGTGGAAGAGAGAAGATCGTTAATGTGTAGAAGAAACAGCGTGGGTGCCAGCACTGAGCCCTGGGGCACCCCAGCATTAATTTGGTAGAA
Organism: Listronotus oregonensis; assembly: GCA_019359885.1. Classification (NCBI taxonomy): domain Eukaryota; kingdom Metazoa; phylum Arthropoda; class Insecta; order Coleoptera; family Curculionidae; genus Listronotus; species Listronotus oregonensis. The sequence goes on along the minus strand of JAHBCN010010761.1, from coordinate 40,977 downwards.
GCTGGAGGAATGACCATCTACACTAACTGATATACGTCGATTAGAAAGGAAACTGGAAAGCCAAGAGCAAAGCTTAGGTGGAAGACCGTAAGAAGGAAGTTTGTTAAGAAGCCCATCATGCCAGACCTGATCAAAAGCTTTGGATATGTCAAGAGCAACGATCTGGGATTCACCAAGAAACTCAAGGGACTTGTTCCAGTTGTGTGAGACAAAGGAAAGAAGATCAGCTGTGGATCTACTGTGACGGAATCATGTAAGATCTTATGTTTTCCAGATACTTTAAGATTTGGGAATTAATGAATTTTTCCATTACTTTGCAAACAACTGAAAGAAGAGATATAGGTCTATAATTAGAAGGGAGACTTTTGGATCCTTTTTTGGGGACAGGTTGCACACGTGCATCTTTCCAACTCTCCGGGAAAATGCCCGTGTCGTAAAAGATTCGAAAGAGGCGAGTTAGGATGGGTGCAAGCTCGGGAGCACATTTTTTAAGACGATTGCTGGTATGCCATCCAGCCCAGACGATTTTTTAGTATTAAGAGAAGAAAGAATACGCTTGATCTGTTTGACTTTAAAAATTATATCGGACATTTTATGAGAAACAGGGACAACTGTTGGAAGAGGAAGATTAATAGGAGGATCAAGCGTATTTGTTTCGTACCTCTTCGTGATTTTGTTTTTGTTGGATAATTTAGTGTATATAGAAAATATTATTTCATAATTTTTAAATATTTTTTTTGGAGTAGATTTTATTTTTTTTAAATTACTTATTTAAGTCTTATTATTGCGCTTTCTATAGCTAATTCGAATATACTTTTCTATTTTTACGGAAACCTAAGTTCTGAATCGCCCTGTATATTTAATCATACTTACAACTAGTCCAAACAATTTGGCACGACTGATGATCAAACGGAAACTTTCGTAAATTCATATTACAGTAAAATGTTGTTGTCATCCTGTACGAATACGTCACTTCTCCTAAAGGGCTTATTTTTATAAAAACATCTTTCCTAAAATAAAATCAGAAAAAAACCTATTTGTACATACATGGCATTTTTAAATTATTATTATTATTATTAAATTATTATTAGTATTCCTGGCGTAAGTGTTAAAACTGAAGAATTATCTATGGTTGGCATGTTTAATAAAATCTGGCAAATAAATGAGTTGACGGTGTATTCTCAAAAATAGTGACGTTAAATTTAATAGTATATTACAATCAACGAGGTTACAAAAGAACTAGAGGGAACGCAGGCGCTGAAAAACGGCAGGCGAAATGTCATTTTGGCCATATTGGTAACTCCCGGCAGTCCGAGGCGGTTTTAATTGTGTTTTCTTGTGTTCTTTATTTTTATATATGTGAGAGGTTTTTGGTGTGGTTTAAAGACATTTTATAATTTTGAACAATAATGAAGAAGTGTTTAGTTCCAGGTTGTAAAAATTTGGTAGATAAGAAGGAGAATTTGGGTGGAAAAACATTTCACAGGTGTGTATTCAACAATAATTTTATTTTTATTTAACAGAATACCCAAAAATGAGACCCGAAGATCAGCATGGTTAGGGGCAATGGGACTTACAAACTAAGCAGTTAGCAGACACGCTGTTATTTGTTCCGATCATTTTTCTGAGGACTGTTTTGACAGAACATCTATATGTGGCATAGTTCGGCTAAGAGACAATGTTATCCCCAATCTATTTATTGATAAAATTGTCTATAATTATAGTATGGACTTCCAGGCTATGAGGGTCAGATAACATGCCGTATAAAAAGTAATCAGATTTTTGTTGTTTTGATAAATTTTTGGAAAAAAACTTAAATAAGGTTTTAACGTTTCGTCTTTAAGGTCCTATCATCAAATGTTTTTATAAAAAAATAATTTTTTATTACACATTTTAAAACATTATCCTCTTAATTAAAACTAATAAAAATGTCTTCTGTTGGTTAATTATAAATAGAATAAATTTAATTGATTATTTTTAAAAACTACAGGGATGTAATAATTTTCTCAACGGCATTTTATCAGGCCTTTAATAACCTGAAACTTTGCTCATTTTATTATTTTTGTTATTTTATATACACTGTATAATTTATAATAAATACTGTTAAATAAATTAACAAAACATTAGAATGTCTTTTATTTGGTTAAATTATTATCTAATAAAAACATCTCTTGTATTTGTTTTACTTTTATATTAAAGATAATAAAAAACTTTATCATTTTTTTAAGCACGGAAGGCACAATGACTTTTTTAAGAGAAAATTTTTATGAATTTCTTAAAATATATTTTTTTATAACATTATTGAATTGTCTGTGTAAAAATAACAAACTGCATACAATTTTCACAGGAATTTTTGAAGGCAAAATTTGTATGCTGTTTGTACAAGTCAAGTTGCATTTATTTAATTAAAAAAAAAAAAATTCAAAAAATTTTCTATGAAAAAAGGCACTGTTTCTTTCAAACTTCTTTTTTCTAACGATTT
>JAHBCN010010761.1:0-30838 GCA_019359885.1 Listronotus oregonensis | reverse complement strand
AACAAAACGTTTTCACTAAAAATTCTTTTAGATTCGTGATAAGCGCTACAAAAAACCCCGTATACAAAATTGGTCAAAATCGGCGTTGTCGCAACTATCGAGAAAATTTCCACAAAAATTAATAAAATCATGATAATTAATTTTAAATGTGACCTGTCAGTAACCTTTATTGACATAAGATATTAGTATAAATCTAGTCGACAATGAAACAATTTAACACCTCACATGTCTATAGATATATCTTATATCAATACAGTGCTTAATTATACTAAAAGTGACAAAAAAGCCGAATTACATTATTTGTCCTCGATAAAACTTTTGTATGAAAAATAAAAATAAGGATATACTAGAGGAAATAGTTTCGCAAATCTGACAAGATTTTTTCTTTTTTTAAATATTCCGAAAATAAATATGTTGACATTTGATTACAGCAATCCCTATATTTCCATAAGTCACATTGAAAACAATACAGACAAAAATTTTTTGAAAGTGTATATTAACAGCAATTTAAAGTTTGGAAACCCCATTAATAGGCCTTTTCATCAAGTGACAAGCGCAAGCGCAGTCGACATGTTGAAAAAGCGACAATTCAAAAGTTTCGTACTGTTTTAATCGATAATGCCTGGGAATGCAGTATTATCTCCCCAATTAAATCATTTACTGGAAAAAAGTTGATGGTGCTTCACTGTTTATAATTCAGTTGAAGCCCATAATTGTCCACAATTAAAAAGGTAGCTTAAATGTCATGGACGTCTTTAAAAGGAAAAAAGAAGTGAGTAATTGAGAGGTTAGGCATCATTCTTTTTTACTATAAAAAAAAGTATCTATAATTTTATTCTAATTAGACCTATACCACATATATACAATTGTTATATTGATTAAATTGTATTGTATTTAAATGATTTATAGCGTGTATCCTCTACATACTCCATAACAACACCGCTTCTTCGTTCCTTTCGTACTGATATCATTATAATCGATTAAAAAAAGCATTTGCTAATTAAAGCACTAATTTCTTTTATTTTCGTATTTCTTTTCTTCAATAACTATACTTTCTTTAGTATTTTTTTATTTAAATTATGTGTTTACAGGCCCTTTAATAGCGTTTTGTCTTCTTGCCGGGAGGCCATCGCAAAAAACCAAGCCAATAAGATATACGCATTAAACATTTTTTTTATATTATTATGAACTATAGTCAATTCAAAGCCGCACTGCTGCCTTAGCTCAGCGGGTTCAAATTATTTTTTTTACCTTAAAAAAATCGTAAATTAATGGTCCGATAAAACTACGTCATTTTTGCATAATTTTTTTGTAGCCCTTTAAGTTTTTGAGATATTACCGATTTAAATTTTAAATAAAAACGTAAATATCTTAAAAACTAAAAATATGCTTTTTAGAAAGCTCTATGAAAAAGGTCATATACACATTTTTAATAAAATAAGTAACAAAGGAGATATAAGAAAAAAGTGAATTTGGCCATTAAAAATTTTGCTAAAAACAATATTTTTTTGGTACAAGTAAGTAGATCAGTTCCGAACCATTTAAAAATTAATTTAGAGCTCTTTTTATTGAATAATACAAAATATGTGCCTTGAGGCAATGTGGAATAACCAGGTGGCACGGATATGTTATTTAATTTTTTTTGGTCCAAAAACTGTACCAATTCTGATCCACTTAAAACTGTAACTAAAATAAAATTTAAACTTTATTTTATTGAAAAAAAAATCAAATAAATAATAAGTGCCTCCTCTATCTGGGTGTTATATACCTGGCAGGACGCTTAACATTTCTCGATCTTCTATGCTACTATGTGTATAAGCTCATCGTTAAAATATTTTTATTATGGATTTAAATAATAATATTATTAATTTATAAAGACAGTTACTCGTTCAAAATTATCTTGAGATAATTTTAATTATATTTTTAACATCAAAAATAGTTATTTTCCTAATAAGTGTGCAAAGTGATACTTTTCCGCACGTCAAAGTTGTTGGACGAACGACGCGAAGCGGAGTTCGGATAAGCTTTAAGTGCGGAAAAGTCACTTTGCGCAAGTATTAGGAACAATACTTTTTCTACTTGCGAATACTTTTTCTACGTGCGTTTTATTAAAGAATATGATTATTAGAAATATACGAATATTTCAGTAAAAATTAAAAATCTAAAGTAAATAATTAAATTTTATTTTAACTGATTATACAAAAAAACTATTATTAATTATTATTAACAATATTAATGTTAAAAGTACAATTAGTTGCATGTTAAAGGTTTATGGCCGATTTCAAATGATTTCTTAGGAACGTCGATGATGGTTTGCTGCTCGATGTTAAGACGAAATCTTTTGTTTTAGCTGATTGAACAGCGTCTGTGGAACAGGACATTTCATCTGGCTTCTTGAGAGTTTTTGGCTTGTTGCAGTTTAAATTTTTTACTTAACCCTTTTTGTAGCCTGTTGATTCTTCAATGTATCCCTCGGCTACCGTTGTCGATTTCCAACCGCCTAACCGCTTTATATCTATGAGTCCTTTTCCGGAATTTGCGTTGTGTGTAACGTTGCAGAAGATCGCCGGAAGCTGTGGCCGGTATATAGCTCTGGATTCGGCAACTTTAAAAATGCTGCTATCTCAGAAGGCATCTTCCCAAATGTATTGATCCCAACGCATTGTTGTGTGCAAATTCCCCTTTTAAAATATACGAAAAACCGTTGATGTGTTGTCGGTGGCCGTAATGCTGTATACTTCCGATATAAGAACAAATACTTTCCGTCGTTGATCTCTTCAGACAGGACGAAAGTACGTGAGGTATAGTTTTTTGCGTCTGGAATCTTCACAACAATTAAGTTGCCTTTGTCCTCGATGTCGGATGTTTTCATTTTTACGAGTTTTTCTCGTCTGCAAGCGCCAGCAAGTCCGAAAATGGTCGCAATTTTTATCAAAAGATATATTTCATCAGGTGTTTCATTAATAAATGTAGATATTTCTTCTTTTAAAAAAATCCTTGACTTTTTTGGCCGAAAGCCTACATTTTGTTTCTTAATAAATGCTGCTAACTTATAAAACTTGCCGATATCTACGTTTTTCTTGATCTTTAAAACACTTTTCAGCATCGAGTATTTCGACCATAAAGTATTTGGACTAAATTCCTTGCTTAATTTGAGAAAAAAGGCTAAAAGTACCTTCTCTTTCAAAGTTCTAACGCCTTTTCCTTCACACCATGTTTTAAATGAATTATAATGTTTCTCGTACTTTTCTTTTGATTTTGCCCCAGGAGCTCCAAGTTGGCCAAACTTGCGGCTTTTAAAACATGGTCTGGCAATGCTTCCTCCATTCTTAGAAACTTATTTTAAACTTTTTACCGAATTTTTTTATGCTTCCGTGACATTAGAAAATGTTTGTACTTGGTTCCTGCAGCAACAAGAAAAATTCTTTTATTTTTTACTGTTTAGCATGGTGTCTATGAAATACATGGTGCATGGAAAAATATTAAAATGATAATAAAGAAAATTGATATGGGATATTTACTAAGCGCCAAATGTATTCAAAATTCAATAAAGCACAGTAAAAGAATATGTAGAACCCTTTTTTTAATATTATTTCATCCAGAAGTTATTAATACATTAAAAAAGACTTTTCGTGCGCAAAGCTAAACTTTGCGCATGCACGTTGAAAAATATTTTTTAAATAGTTTATTTAGCATTATACTTTTAAAAAAAATCTTTTATTAAACTATTTAGTTCTTCCAGGCAAAACGTCATTCTTTTGTAATTTATTGTATTAACCTATTTATTTACTACTCTAAAATATAATCAAATTAAAGTTTAAACACTAATTCAACTAAAAAAAATATTAATATATTATTTTTTGATGTTAAAAATATGATTAAAATTTTCTCAAGATATTCTGATCAAGTAACTGTTTTTATAAATTATTTATTTTATTATTTAAATTGATAATAAAAATATTTAAACAATAAGCTATACACATAGTAGCATAGAAGATCGAGAAATGTTAAGCGTCCTGCCAGGTATATAACACCCAGATAGAGGAGACCCTGATTATTTATTTATTTTTTCAATAAAATAAAGTTTAAATTTTATTTTAGTTGAAGTTTTAAGTGGATCGGAATGGGTGCAGTTATTGGACAAAAAAATTAAATAAATATCCCTGCCACCAGGTTATCCCCCATTGCTTCGGAGCACATGTGAATTAGTTTGTTTTATTCAATGAATAGAAATTTTGAATTAACTTTTAGATGGATCGGAGCTGATATACATACTTGTATTAAAAAATATTATTAGCAAAATTTTTATCGACCAAAATCACTTGTTTGCTTATATCTTCTTTATTACTTATTTTATTAAAAATATGTATATGACCTTTTTCATAGGGCTTACTAAAAAGCAAATTTTTTGTTTAATACATTTTTTCGTAACTCTTTTAGTTTTTGAGATTTTTGCGTTTTTATTTTAAATTTAAATCGTTAATATCTCAAAAACTAAAATGGCTACAAAAAATGACGTAGTTTTATTAGATTATTAATTTTGGTTGCATACCTTTTTCCTAAAATCCATATATTTTAAGTGTTATTGAAAAAAACGATTTTTCACAATTTTTTTTAGGGTTAAAAAAATGCAATTTGAACTTACTGAGCTGAGGCAGCAGTGTGGATATTTGATCGAAGTTGATTATAGTTCATAGGAATATAAAAAAATGTTTTATGCATCTCTTTTTGGCTTGGTTTTTTGCGGTATCCTCCCGGACTATTCATTAAAATAAGGAAAAGTTGTTATTAACATGAGTCCGAAAGTGCCAAGTTTTCGAGTTACGGCCAGTAAAGAAGTTTGTTCGGTCAAAAAAGGGCCAATTTTTAAGATTTTTTTTAGAACATATTATTATTATTATAGATTTATTTATAAAAAATATTTTAAAATTTTGGTACAAAAATGTAAAGAAAGAACGGATTTATTGCAGTTCTCCGCTGGGGCCTCAAAATTTTTTTTGTTTCAGCGACCGCGATTCCTCAGCACTGGATTATTTGAAATCATAAAAACAAATTGTTTTATTTACTTAATTAGTTTCTCTCTCAATTGACCCAAGTTTTTTTTATTTTATCATATTTTAAATTTTTTGCATCATTTTTAAGTTAAAATGTCGATTTTTTGATAATAAAATCGACCTATTTGTTATCATAAGATTGATACTAATTGAAAAATAAAAAAACCCAATGCCACTTGATAGTTATTTGTAGGTTGAATATGTATACAAATATTTAAAGCGATCGGTTTAGTAGTTTTTACGGAATGGTGGTCACCGACTTTAAAAATTACATGTTTGAGAAAATCGATTTAGAGTTTTTTATCTGAAAAGTGAGATATAGGGCCCACATCAAATTTATACCAGATGCTATTGTTCCCAAGGGGAACACTTTGTTAAAGAAAATTTACATTTTGCGCTTTGCAAAAAAAAGGTTTTTTTATTTCTACCCTCATTCCCGGAGAAAATCTAAGTTTTAAAACTTAATCCCCAATTTGTATTTTTTCGTAAATTTGATCAAATTTTATTGTCATATCCCAAGATTTGCATAATAACAGACACTCAGGCGTCACTAGAATAACTTGTAAACCTCAAGGTAACGTCCAAGCTGACATGGGAATGCCAAAAAGAACTGGAATGTCTAAAATGTGCGGAAAGGTTAAATTTTTTAATAAATTTTTTTCAAAAGATTTGTTGATGACTGCTTAGTTGCTGTCCCCAACAACAAAACGAACGAAATTCAAAACGAATTTAAAAAATTTTCCCCCCCAAGTTGCAATTTACATCGGAATTAGAAAGTAACAACAAAATTTAAATTTTTTTAGACATGGGGGCTTATAAAAAAAAAAAACAAATTACTCACCGAATGGTAAAAAAAAACCAATTGGGGTCAGGACAATTTTAAATTTCCCCTACTCACATCATTCCAAATCAAAAAAAATAAGTGTTATCATTGGTCTGACAGACCATGCCATCACCTTAACTTCTCCAGAATTTAGCCAAAAAGGGTTTTTGATAAAGTTAGGAAAATCTTAATGCAAAACAATTTTAAGGAAAAAGAGATAAATAAGAAAAAAAAAAACGAACTTACAAGTTTTATAACAATTTAACTAACAACAATATTGAAAATGAACAAAACCAAACCAAATATGTGCCCCTACCTTACACAAAAAAAATTATCAAAAAAAATAAATAGTATTTTTTAACAAACATAACATAGTAGTTTGCCATAAAAAAACAAAACATTTTAATTTTCTCTTCACAAAATTTAAAAAAACCCAACACCGATAATGCGTCAGTCAAACGTCGTGTATTCCATCGCGTGTGAAACCTGTCCTGCCCAGTATATTGGAATGACTAGTCAGCTACTCAAAAAAAGTTTAAAAAAGGGCATAAATATACGAAGAATGCACAAACAGCACTAAATAAACATATAACAGAACAAAAAAAACGATTTTAAATATAACGAAACGAAAATAATTGATAAAGCCCAAAAACCCATTACAAATTACAAATCAAAGAGATGACCCAAAATTTAAAAAAAAAGTAAAAAAAAGCAAAAATAATAGGACTGACATTGCAGGTATCAGCCATATTTACACAAACAAAAACAAATAATTTATAATCCCGTATAGTATATCCTCTTAAATAAATTTCCTAATATCCTCCTCTTAATATTTCAAAATTTGATAATATAATAAAGAAAAGGGGAATTTATAAAAAAAATCCTAAGTATAAAAATGCCATCCACAAATAAAAATTTAAAAAACCCACATTCTTAAACGAACATCTGATATTCAAGGTACGTACCAAAATCTGTGATATTAATGTTTATAATTGCATCCATCGTTTTTTGTTCAATTTATCAATTTTAGATTGTTAATTTTTTTTTAAAATGTAACCAATATTTGTTAAGTGTTTTGTGAGTTATATATGTAATTTATGGATAACGTCAATTATATATATTTTTATGTGATTTTTAGAATGAATAAAAAATTTGAAAATGACCCAAACTAGGGTCGAAACGTCATTTAACTAACTTGTTGTTTAATATAGTGAACCTAAACCCAACAAAATCGAAAAAAAATATCAAGATGCGGTTTTTGCAGATGCACTTATATTTCTTTAAAGTTTATTCTCGTACCTTCACGATTTTATTGTGACATTCCATTAGCTCAAAAACAAAATGGCCGATTTTCCATTATAGGACAACTATGTTATTTTAAATGGAACACCCTGTATATGTTTCTATATTTTCAAAATTTAATTTTTCCCCCTTTTAAAAATGTAACACAAGCTATGGTTATCTCAAAAAACAACGTATTTATTGACCTTCGAAAAATTGACTGCATGTCGACCAACAATATTTTTAACAATTAAAATTTGCTTCATATGTTAAAAAAAAGGATCCCAAAGGTTTAGTTATTCACAAAATAATAGTTAAATTAGGTTACATTACTTTTTTTTAAAAAAATACTGTAATACCCGGTTCAGAAAGCGTGATTAGTACTTTGAATGGTTAACGAAATGTCAGATTTTGACAGGTTGCCTACTAAAACCATTGAATAACACTCATAAGGTTTTGTTAAACATTCTAAACCTTGATTAACTTTTGTGCAATTAATTTGAAAATCCTTCCGCCGACTTCGACGCACTTATTTAAATTCGAAAAAATTGTTAAAACTATTGACTAAATATTCTTTAGGAATATTTTCTATTATGTTTCGGATATTAATTTTTAATTGCTCCAAATTTTGGGGAAGTGGACTATAACACCTCTCTTTCCAACCCCACAGAAAAACTGGAACAGTCAAAACTGGTGAACGAGGTGGCCGGGAATAGAGCCTCCTTCCAATCCACCGGTTTCCAAAAAATTGGTCAGTGAATCCTTGGTAATGTTAGCATAATGTGGTGTGGCCCCATCTTGTTGAAAATGAATTTTTTCTTGCAATTGGGGATAAAAAAAAATTTCCAGCATATCTACGTAAGTCCAAGAGGTTACAGTTGGTTCATGAAAAAAAAATGGCCCATACATTTTTTGCTTTGACATACCACACCAGACTGTGACTTTTGGCGAATCTCTAACGTGTTCGTTATATTGTCGAGGATTTTCTGTTGCCCAAAACCTGCAGTTATGCTTATTTACTTTTCCATTGAGGTGAAATGTGGCTTCTTCTGACATTATTAGTCTATCCAAAAAATGTATATTGTTCCTTACTAAATTTTGAATTCTCTGGCAAAATTCCACCCTTTGTGGAAAATCAGTTTCTTTTATTTCTTGTAACATTTGAATTTTGTATGGCTTTAATTTAAGTTCTTTTTCATGATTTCTTGTACTGTAGTTTTAGGAATATGGACTGAGCTTGAGATTTTTCTTGTTGACAATGTTGGATCTTCCTGAGTTATCTCCAGAATTTTTTCGTTTTATTTAGCAAATTCTTATTGTTTACTAATTTCTTTTTACGGGGGTAAAGATCCGGGACTCCAAATTTTCTGTACCAGATTTTAATTGAATTTTTTGTGGGTGGGCTTTATTAAACATGTTTCTAAATCTTCGCTGGGTTTCTTTTACTGATTTGGTTTCGGCAAACATAATAACACATTTTCCTTTTTTCGCTTAACGAGAACATTTTGCGCTTCCTAATTAAAATAACTTGTCAAAAATGACCAACAATGGCTGACAATGAGGCTTGTTGCTGTTATGGAAAAAGAGATAACTTGTTTACAGGCGACTTTTTTAAAAAATCCTTTAAAATAATATTCCTATTCGACATACAGTCAATTCCCTTTTGGGGGGTCAATAAAAAGCGTTATCTTTTTAAGATAACCATAGCTTGTGTTACATTTTTTTTTAAAGGGGAAAGATTAAATTTTAAAAATATTGAAACATATACAGGGTGTTCCATTTAAAATAACAAAGTTGTCCTATATCGGAAAATCGGCCATTTTGTTTTTGAGCTAATGAAATTCACATAAAAATGGTAAAGATAAGAGAATAAACTTTAAAGAAATATAAGTATATTTTCGAAAACCGCATCTTGATATCTTTATTTGTTCAAAAGTTATTCGCGATCAAAATGGGTCAAAATATGGTGGGCCACCCTGAATATACAGGGTGCCACAGATTCCAGTGCATGCATGATGATCTCGAAAACCGTTTAAAGATACGAAGTCGGTTAAATTATGGCAAAGGGCAAGGTGGGCCAAAACATGCCGGAAATTTCAAACGAGTAATTCCGGACATATCCGGAAAAAACCGAAATTTGCTGATTTGGTTTTAATTTTTTTCTGACGTTATTTGAAGAGATATGGAAAAACAAAAGACACTTTCATATGGCCACTTTTTAAGGTCTACAAAACAACGTAAAGAGATTTTTCCGCACGACGTTTCGTTTTCGTTAGACCATCATCAACTTTATTTTTTTAAATGCGTCACTCAATTGTTTATTGCATTTTTTTGAAGCAGTTAAAATCCCATTTACAATGATGTATAAGACTTAATATTTTTCTGTTAAATAAACATATTTTCCATAAGAGACAATGAGTAAGACAAGGAAGGCACATCATTTCTTATAGGCGCGTTCCATATTTGTTAATAAATATTAAGTGTTATACATTTTTGTAATTGGGATAATAAGAGGTTAAAAAAATAAATAAAAAACCCAGGTCCGTATTTATAAAAATTAAGTTGATGATGGTCTAAGAAAACGAAACGTCGTACAGAAAATCTCTTAACGCTGTTTTGTAGAGCTTAAAAAGTGGCCATAAGAAAGTGTCTTTTGTTTTTCCATACCTCTTTAAATAACGTCAAAAAAAAACTAAAAACGAAATCAGCAAATTTCGGTTTTTTCCGGATATCTCCGAAAGTACTCGGAATTTTACAACTTTCTAATCGGCATGTTGTTAGGCACCTAAATGCGCAACTTTGCCATAATTTAACCGACTTCGTATCTCTTACGGTTTCCGAGATCCCCATGCATGCACTCGAATTTGTGGCACCCTGTATATATGAGCAAGTGCTCACATGGAAGACTTTGGTTAGATATATGTTAATAATGCGGATGTTTTAAGAAACGCTTTTACATTTTTTGTTTTTCATATGAGAGTTTATTTTTAAGAGATCCTTCGATGTTGTGATTTATAAGATTGCGAGTATATTTTGGGCATGATTCAAATATATGTTTAACTGAGACTATAGTGTTACAATGATTGCAGATGGGACGATCAGATTTTTCTATTAAGTGGCCATGTGCTAATCTTGTATGGCCTATTCTCAGTCTAGCCATAACGGACAATGAATGTTTTGGAATATTCCTCAGATCAGGGTTTGAGAAAATCCTGTCTTTGACTTCATATAACTTGTTTTCTTCCATTTGTAGATCCCAATTCAGTTGGTATAAAGCCTTTATCTTAGATTTAAAGTATACTTGTAGATCTCTGTGGTAAAAAACGGAATTAATAGGTAGTGAGGTAGGCACTCCTTTAGCTAAGGTATCCACCTTTTCATTTCCCCTTATGCCCACGTGACTAGGGATCCATAAAAATTGGACTTCCTTTCCTTGGATATTAATTCTCTGGAGGTTGTGTTTAATGTTTAAAATTAAAGGGTGAAAGGGATTATAAGCCTTCAGTGAGAGAACAGAGTTAAGTGAGTCTGTAACTATAGCCCAGAGATTTTTGTTGGTTCGTTTTATATGTTCGGTAGCTTTGTAAATAGCGAAGAGTTCGGTTGTGAGAATACTACATGAGGTGTGTAAGGAGTAGGAGTATTCATGCGTGGAGGATGCGAATACTGCTCCAGCTCTTGTGTCAGATTTAGATCCATCAGTGTAGATCAGTTCGTAATTGCTATATCTGGATTGGATATGTTCCATAAAGTGGATTTTGAGAAAATTATTACTACGGGTCTCCTTGGGAAAATCTAATAGGGTCAGATCTGCTCTAATGGGGGGTGAGTTCCATGGGGGAATGTGTACCGCTCATATAAAACGGTGTTGGGGAGTTGGTAAAAAGGATCTTGACAGAGTGAATGGAATCTGTTATGAGAACTGGAAAGGCGAATGTTGTGGTGAGTGTTGGGATGTAAGAATAGTCTACAGTGGGGAATAAAAGATCTGAACTTTAGAGAGGATGCATAGTTGATGAGTTGTAATTGCCTTTTATAGAAAAGGGGAAGAAATTCAGATTCACTGCATAGACAGACAGACAGCCCAAGAGGCTGAGCTGCCTACGGTAGTAAATCTAGACGGCTCCCAAGGAAGAAGAGGAAGAAGAAGAGAAGTTTTGCAAAATTACCTATGGTTTTTTAAAAACCACAGCCAGTTGAATTTTTTTCACTCAACAATTTTCTTATGCAAATATTTCAGATGCTTTTAACTCCAGAAAAATGCAGATATTTTGGGATAAGTTGGGATTTGACAATAAAATTTGATCAAATTCCCGAAAAAAAAAACAAATTAAAGTCTTTGCCTTTAAAACTTAGATTTTCTCCCAAGGAAGGGGGGGGGTAAAATTAACTTTTTTCGTTAATTCTTAAATAAAAATTTTCTTTACCAAAGTGTTTCCCTTAAGGTCAATAGCATCTGGTATAGGTATATTTAGTGTAGGTCCCATGACTAACTTTTTAGATAAAACAATTGAAAATCCTAGCTATGCACGTGAAACACAGCAATACCGGACCCATGTTAAGGAGAAGCTTTTTTCCTATTACAATGAGAGCAAAAAGCTGCCGAAGGATTACGTTTATTTTTAAAAAGAGTTATATTTTGCGTTAAGAAGTGTATCAAAATTTTTAAACTCAAATCATCACCAAAAAAAGGACAAAGCACAAACAGTTTCACTTATAAAACATCCCCTACAATTATAGGTCTAAGCATATCCAAATTGGGGCCCAAATAGGCAGGTATAAACTTTATCCCAATTTATGCATGGCAAAATTGCGGCCCAAAAATTATGGAATAAATTTAATTTGATTAAGCCATGGCAGAATTGCGGCCTAAACGGAAAAGATTATTGTTCCAACTTTTAGTGATTTATCACGTCTGAAATAGAATTGGGGCAAATAAAAAGTCGCTTTAACTAACCCGAACTAACCATGACCGATTAGAACTGAGGGATTTTAAATTTGTCTAAATTATCCCTACGTAGAAGTTATTACAACTTATTACCAAAATTTTAATTATTTTAATATGGTATTTATTACGTCTGAAATAAAATTGGGGAAAATAAAAAACCGCTTTTACTAACCAGAACTAACCATGACCGACCAGAACCGAGGGCTTTTCAATTTGTCTAAATTATTCTTACATAAAAGTTATTAGCAAAATTTTAATAATTTTCAATATAATATTTATTACGGACCGCAAAGATTCCACCCTGTTTGGTCCAAACCAGGTAATCATTTATTATCTGGAAATTTTATTAAGGCTAACCCTTATTTTTGGGCCGCAATTCGGCTATTATTTTTACCTACCTGATGATTTGGTCCGCACAAATTCAAAAAATATATTTTTTATCAGCCGTATAGTTTGATTTAGTTTTTATGTCATTAAATTCTCGAAAAAATTTAATGCAAAAGTAGTTGCCATTTATTAGAAATTATTTTCATTGCAAACCCCTCATGTTAATAGGAACTTTTTGTCCCATTTTAATGAGGGAAAGACGCTGTCAAAAGTTTATGTTTACTTTTTAAACACCCTATATATTGCAGAATTTATTAAAATTTTCATATTTTGCTTACAATGTTTTCTCAAACATATATACAAATTATAATTATTTTTACAGGACGTTCCGATTTCCATGTCACGTTATACTACAACTTACCTCGTACCGCATTTTACACTTCCGAAAAGAAAACAACAAAAAATTCCGGAAAACACGTAAAAACGTAACATGATTACCCAAAAAGCGAACAACAACGTACTGTGCCTAATCGAGTTTAAAATTCAGATAAAACTATATTTTTTTAAAGTATTTAAGTCGTCGATAGCAGCTACTAAGCACCGCATTATCACATAATTAAATCACTGAATCGAGGAGGTGTTAAAAGATAAAATAAAGACCATACTTAATTGATGCAAATAAAAATACGGATTGTGTGCGTTTGTTAGCACAAACCTATATAGTTAGTTGTAAACTCTTTGTTTGGGTTAGCTTGTTTTATTGTTTGGTCCTAGTATAGTGTTTGATCATAGGTATCGGTTATTTTACTGGCAGAAAAATGAATTCTTATACAGGGTGATTCAGATTTCATTCTTAAACATTTAGGAATTCAGTGTCATCCAACAAGGACTAAACAAAGTTGTATTTTGGTTTTCTTATATTAAAAAGAAATATAAAATATCCGTTTTGTGTATATTTGATGCACGTTGTTGCAGAAACATGAATGTTAATTTTCCATAGCCATAAGTACGCTAACATTCCTTTCTAAATTTTTATAAAATAATAAAAATCTATTTTAAACCAGTAAAATTCCTAAATAATTTTGACGAAACCGCTCTACTAATCTATAAATAGCTAAATAAACAAAACAAGTCGAGGAATTTTGTTGCAAAAGAACGCCGCCATGGTAAGAAACCGGTAGCTTATCCAATGAGAACTCGTAGTTCACGCGCCAAAAAACAGGTGCTTGAGGTGCCTTACCGACGAAAGGAAGGAGGGTAACGGGTCGAAAGAGCGCGAACCCGGAGCGCCAGGAAAAAAATTCAGTAGGACAATTGGCCTGATCAGTTAAGTTTATTGTCTGAAAGTCTCTCTGTTTCTTACGATAGAAACACAAAATTTCTTTGGCATTTATGGTAACATAAATATGACTGTCTTTGTGTTCTAGACCAAGAAATTTGCCTAGCACATCTTTCTTTAAGCAATTCCTATCATAAGGTTTCGTACAAAAGCGTACATTTTTTCCAGCTAGTAAATCTAGTCTAAAAATTTCTCTGTGTCAATTATAAATTGACACATTCTACGTAGAGTTAAAAAGTAACCAGAAAGTTAAGTGTGATAAAAGTGACTTGAAAAACTAGAGTATAAAATTTGACCAAGTTCTTTTTTGACTTGGGAAATTTTTTACTGATCTGTAAGTATTAATAAAAAAAAGTGTCTGTTATAGTACAAAAAAAAATAATATAGAGAGATCAGTAAAAAACTCGCCAAGTCAAAAAAGAGTGAAACAAAATTGTGCCTGAACTTGGTCTAATTTTACATATTAGTAGTTTAAGAAGCCGAGATTTTTGGATAGGAACTTGATCCTTATTTTACGTGAGTGTTTTTGGTGAGTTTTTCTTAGTGAAACACTCCATTCATTGGTTTGTTTTTGAAAACGCTTTTTTTAGATTGTTTTTTATAAATAGAATTTTTATTTATTTTTGGTATAACAACAAAATTAATTTAATTTATATTAGAAATTTGCAATTTCAATTATTATAGAATAGAAAGTAGCAAACTGCCAATATACCAAAACACCACCAGTCAATCTTATCTAAAATTTAAGGGTTGTTTTAATTGAAAATCATAAAACTATTCTATATAATTAATAAAAAAATACAAAAGAGACCCGTCTATGATTATTCTAATTATTTTAACAGAATATTTACTTTTTGTGTTTTGGCTTTTCAAGTATTTATCTGTCTGTCTATTTTTTAATTTCAATCCTAAATTTCTCATATGAACTAAATTAATTCTGTTGTTAGTAAAATCATACATGATTTTTTTTCTTAAAACTTAACCAGAATAATAAGATGCTTTCCAGAACAAACCAATAATAAGGTGTCACATTAAGAAAATGTTAATTTTATATCGTATCTCTTTTGTTCTAGTTCAAATATATACTTTTTAAATTATTGTTTTAGATTCTATGAGAAAAAATACACAAGATGGGCACTTCACATTTTTTTTCCAATATGCGAAGAGCCATAAACATGGCCCTGGTCAGTCCTTGTTGGATGACTGTACACATTGATTTTGTCATTGCACGTTTTCCTGTTCTTTATATTTAATATGAACTATATTAACATGTGCCTTTTTAAAAGAAACCCTAGGCACATAAAGCCCAAGACGCTGCGCTGCCTCCGGTAGTAAATCTAGACGGCTCCCAGGGAAAAAGAAAGAAACCGTTGTAATATTTCTAGTTCGTGTAGAATTTCTTATCGTGGCGAAGGGGCCTAAATGTAAGATTATTTTGTTTCTTTAAATCAGAACTAGCCTATGACCATTTGATGCTAACTTGTCAGTTTTGTGCCTTTAATAAAATGTTCTTAATGATTGATATTCTTTTTTGGCTGCCTCCTCGATCTCCAGACTTTTTCCTAATAGAATTCTTCTGAAGTATAATAAAAACAGGATTGCGAACATTTTTGTATCCTTCACCAACACTGGTGGCTCTACAAAAAAAAGTTCATTGTCAAAAACTTTTATATTATAAGTATAAAATAAGTTTTAGTGAGGCGTTTATACTATTAAAAAAAAACTGGCATTGTAATATTGCCAAGTGTTAATTAAATAACACTAAACACATGGAGTCGGGTTCTAGCGACAACGTTTTACTCAGGTGCAGTGCCGTATCTAGGTATGGCCGCGCCCTTGGCGAAGCTTAAAATTTGCGCCCCCCACACACACACACCGGGATTTGGGGAGTATGAAATATCCCAGGGGCTTTTCCCCGAAAATTTTACAAAATTAAAGTGCAAAGTAGTAGGTTTAAAGTTTTCTGATCCGAAAATTACGTTTTTTTAAAATACCAATGTTGTAGTGAAATTTGTGTCAAATTCTATATTTTCTTTATACGAAAATATTAACCTACTATTTGAAAGGGACATGATTTACATAAAACAACTGTTTGTATCTCAAAAAGAAATGGAATATAAATTAACTATATATACTTATTTGCGGATAATTATACTGAATAAATTTTCTTAACAATAAAATCCTAGTTACAAAAATACTGTGCATAGCAGTTTTATTAAAACGTACATTTATATATTAATATACATTAAATAATATGCAAGACAATATTTCATTAAAAACCATATAACATGTATTTATTAATTTTGTGGTTTTTTGGGGCGCTGATCACGAATATGGATTTTTTTAGGCGGTAACGTTTCGTTTTTGAGATATCAATCATTAAACTTGAAAACCAAACTGAAAAAAAACATCTTATTCCCTATTTTTCCTTCTTTTTGCACACAATTCTTGATTTTTACATTACAAAATTGGCACATAGTATTTAATAAACCTCTTAAAGAAACTTGCTTTTATATTTATTTTTCTCTATCTTCTATACATAAGGAATTTATTCAGTAAACATGGCCGCGACATATGAAAATAAAGCTTTGCAATTTATTAGAAAAAAGGTGTAAAAGACATATAAAAACAAGGTTTTTATAGGTGTTTATAAAATATTTTAAGTTTTTTGATGGATATTGATGACGGATATTTCCAAAACGAAACATTTTCGCCAAATTTTTCATATTCGTGATCAGCACCCCAAAAAACCTCCGGATACCAAATTTGGTTAAAATCGGAGTTGCGGCTACTTTCTTTAAGCAATGAATTACCATTCCGGGCGCGCCCTTCCGCCATTCCGCCCCTAAATACGGCCCTGCTCAGGTGTCTAGGCTGTCCATCAGCCTAACATACGACAGCAAAGTTTCTTTTAATAATAGATCTACAATGCATTTAATATGACATTATTAAGTATATTAAAATTTATTTAAATTAGTTTTTGTGTATTAAACATGTTACAGAGATTATTATTATTACACATACAGAAATTCTTATAAGCAGTATAAATGGATCACTTTAAGATTATTCATTCAAATTCCAAAAAAAAGCAATAATATTTACCTATATATTTACCTATATGATTAGCCAACTTTCTTTTGAAATAATAAATGAAGTAATAAAAAGGCGGTATCTGTCAGCGAGACAAAATATCCTGTTTTTTTTTAAGTTTTTTGGAAACCTATATTTAATACCTTTAAAACTTTGAAGTCAATTTGTCAGTATGTTGGTCAGTCTGGCGGTTCATTTTTCCCTGTAGTTATGTCTATCTGTTGGCTCTCCCTCACGAGAATAAAGGACATGATAAGACAGGTGGGGCACAGAAAGTGTGATATGATATAAGCCCATCACTTGGTTGTCCAAAACAAAGATGTATTTAACTTTGTAGGTGTTATTCCTTATTAGAGGAGACCTTTGCCCATCTACCAACTGAAAAAACATTTTTTTTTTCATAAATAGTATGTTTTTTCAAAAAATTTAGATAATCTCTGGATAATGTCAATACTTACTTTTTTTATACAAGACAGTACTACTATTCCATGAAATATTTTTTCTTTAATTTTATAAATAACGCCTTTTTTTTTTTAATTTAAAATTAAAGAAATTATTAAAATTGTTTTTTATAAAATTAAATAAAAAAAATTTAGTGGTATTTCTGTATTGTTATGTAAATTTAAAATATAAAATTGACATTATACAGGGAGTATCAAAAATTTCTCATTTTAATAAGCAACCAATTCGTAATACTTTTGTTTACATACTATTTTTAATAAAAAATAATTTTATCCCATTGGCAGATGTATAATGGGCGCCTCCTATTTGAATCCCGTACAGTAGTATATTATTTTATACTAGCATTTCGCCCGCATGGACTACGAGATTTTGGCTCTTTTTCCCCGTTCTCGAGAAAAAATTTCATACATTTAATACGTGCCTCAACGACGTCTGCCCTTAGGTATCTGGCCTCCTTTACACTCCGTTAAGTCACATCACATCACGCTCTCCGCGCTCCGTCTTTCGTCACACAGTTTGCGCGTAGCGCGCGTCTCGAGATTGAACATTATTATTTATCGTATTTTATTTGTTATTATTTTCTATAATATAAATGGCATTTGTGAACAAGTTAGTACTTATGTCTTATACCTACAACTTTCATCTGTCTTTTAACCCTTTAGGGGATGAAGTTTCAAAAATACTACCAATTTCTATTTTTCCGTGATTGACGATTTTTCTATACAAACTTTCATCCCCAATTTAACCTTTTAACCCTCACCCCAAGAGGATTTAATTCAAAGAAAATTATAACAGATTATTTTTAATCGTAATCAATAGCCTACATACCAATTTTTGTACTTCTTAATCCAGAAATGACGAAGTTCAGAAGTCTAATTACCAACTCCAATAATAACAATAATTTCATCAATTATCAATTTGATCAAAATTTCAAAAATGTTAAAATAGATAATTTTTAATCGTAAGTAATATCTTACATAACAATTTTCATACTTCTGAATCCAGAAATGACGAAGTTCCAAACAAACTTTTATCAAACCCCCCCTCATTCTACCCTTTTAGGGGAGGAAAGGTTCCCAATATCCTTTCTTAGCTATAGTCCTCTATTTTTCTGGGCAATCAGAAGTCTAATTACCAATTTCCCCATTTACAACTTCAAAAATGACAATTTTTCTGTACATATAATTTTTATCCCCATTTGAACCTTCCATCAGATGTAATTTGTTGGGAAAATAATAAACAAATCAAAACCCCAAATATCAATTTTTTATACCATTTAGTCCAGAAATGATGAAGTTCAATACAAATTTTCACCCCGCATCGTCCCCTTTTAGGGGGTGAGTTTCCTAAAATTCTTTCCTAGCCAATGTTTATCAGGGATAATATGGGATTCTAATGGTAAAAAGACAAATCTTTCCTCTTTATAATATTAGTATAGATGGAGAAAAAGCTATACGCGCTCGTTTTTCCTTCACACGTCAACAAATTAATGCAAAATTATCCCTGTTTAATAGTAATCATTATTAAAGATAAGTGGGTTCGCAAGGCGGCTAGACGTTACCTTGGAGTTTGCTAGTGCTCCTAGTGATTCCTGGCTGCCTGATAGTTAAATGAAGCAATTTTCTTTGTTTAGGAATAATATCTTGCCTGAGTTTTTTATTCTAAAACAATTATGACCTTAAAACTCAGGTTAAATCAGATTGCAAGATTCTAAAATATCCCCTAAATATAC
The DNA here is from genome assembly GCA_019359885.1 of Listronotus oregonensis. Lineage (NCBI taxonomy): Eukaryota > Metazoa > Arthropoda > Insecta > Coleoptera > Curculionidae > Listronotus > Listronotus oregonensis. The sequence continues at coordinate 11,782 of JAHBCN010010761.1, read as the reverse complement.
GGTATTACGGCCCTGTTTCAGGGCGTTCCAGTAAAAATGTGCAGTTTTTAGAATTTTTTCTTTACTTGTGTTCTAAAACCTACTTAGATGCCAAACTTTTAAGTTTTAACTTCATCGGGGAAGTCCTTATAATTTTGATGATTCAACGAGTCAGTCAGTCACTTAGTAGTAAAATGGGCTATTTTTAAAATCAAATATCTCAGAGATCACTTGACATAACTGTCTTATTTTTTTTACAGGTAATAAGAATGCTCACGTGAATTTACATACCAAATTTCATACCTTTATGTGAAATGAAACTAAAGTAACGATAGGGGAAAAATAGGCCGGAACTTTCGATACCTTTATGTGGAATAAGACCGAAGTTAACATGAGGGGAAAATAGGCTGAAACATTTAGCGTAAAATACACACGCTCGTGCGGTAGGCCGGAGCTTGACTTGGCACACTGTCGTGCGCCTAGATTTATTTACCGATTTGACGACAAAACTAGGTTTAAAAAAAAATTTCCATAAAATGGTATATTCTGGTAGATACTAGAAATGTACTTTTTTATTGTCGGCTACCGAAAAATATTTTATTAAGTGATACTTAAATCTCCATTGTCAACAACGTAATTGAGAATGGAATAATAAAAATACCATATCATAACATACACTTACACACAGATAAGTGGATGCTGTACACTTTTTTGTTCAGTTTAAATTAAAAAAATCCCATCCATATGGTTAATTTTTTTTATTTATCTAAAACAGAATAATATTTTTTTCAAACGTTTAAATAAATTACAAATAATTGTATTTTCGTAACGTAGGAGGCAATAGAAAAATACCTCTTAATTGTCGGTGTTCAAAAGGTAAAATATTTTTTAAAGTGGCTCTTAAATTTAATCTATATTGTCAACAATGCAATTGAGAACGAAATAATTAATATAACATGTCATAACATTTACTTAGTGTCACAGACAAGTAAATTATGCACACTTTAAAAAAAAATGTAATTAAATGTTTAATTTTTATTATTTTACCCGAAAAAATTTTTTAAATTAAAAATAGTATGCAAAAACGTTGTTGACAACACGCATTTAATTAAAGTGCCACTTTAAAAACTTTTTTTAACTTTTGGTTTGTTGACAATTAACAACAAACCAAAAGTTAAAAAAAGTTTTTAAAGTGGCACTTTAATTAAATGCGTGTTGTCAACAACGTAATTGAGAACAAGGTATTAGAAATATGAATTATCTAGTGCTGCCGTGCGCCAGGCCACGTGTTTGTATTAGACAGAAGGTTCCAGCGTATTTTCCCCCCTATCATACCTTTGAAAGTTTCACATAAAGTTATGCGATTTGGTATGTGTTGCAAAAACACATCTAGCAACATGAATGCTATTTATTTTTCCACAGCCAAAGTATGCTTATATTTCCTTCTAAATCTTGATAAATTAATAAAATATATTTTTTAATCAGTAAATTTCTCTTATAATCGTGACAACGCCGCATTAATAAATTTAAATCCTTCTTAATAATTCCTCTTTACCGATCTAAAAATAGCGAAAAAAAGAAAGCCGCACGTCTGTATTTAACGCTAACGCATCGACATGCTTTCGTGAACTTGTAAGGACGTAGCGAGTCGACGCATCCAATGAGAGCTCGGGCCCTTCGGTCGCTATACATATCTATATTTAGTAGCAAAACGTTAAATCAAAACAAAAACAAAGCGAAAATGCATGAAAACTATATTAGAAAATAGGAAAAAACGACGCGAATTTTAAAGCGAAGCAAAAAATCTAAACGACATCGACAATATAAATTTTAAAATTCACGCATTTATCCGTAAAAACTAAGCGAAAACAACACGATGAACTGAAAATAATTTTCAAATTATTTAAATGCACGGGTAAAATCCCATTTATTTTCTAACCATCGAAAATTTATTTTTTTTACATACCATGCCCGACCTGCGATATACCAGAAAGGTGGGCGGTGCGAAATATTTCAAGATACGTTGCACACAATGGCAAACGAGTGGCTTTAACGAAAACTTTCCCATGCCCACTTGTGATAAATCCAGTCGATGGGAGGGCCCCCGTTGTCTAGAAGATCCACAAGAAACCATTCAACAAATCATGGGATTTTATGGCTTCTAGGCACTTAGAATTTAAGCGAAAATTGCGATAACGAACACGAGAACTGCTATTGGCATGACAAAAAAATTTGAATTAAAAATTTATCAATATTTGCATAATTTAATTTATGAAATAATAGCAAAAATATATAATAAAATCACGAAATTTAAACTAAAACCACGAAAAACGTTTTGCATTAACACTACGTATATAAAAAAATAATTTCACAAAATTTTTTTTTCAAAAATATTAATTTTTAAGTTTTTCAAAAAAAAAAAATAATCGAAAAATTTATAGTTTTGATTTTTTTAATTATTCTGTTTTTGATAAACTTTAAGAATAAAAATATTTGACAAATTAATAAAAATTAATTTGTAAATTTTGAAATAAAAAAAAATATATATAAAAAAGAGATTTTTTAAATTGTTCTATTTTAATAAACATTAGAAAAACATGAACATATTTAAGAAAAACATATTTTATAAAAATCTTAAGCAAAAACAAAAAAAAATGAAATTTTAAGCCTTTTAAATTAAATTTATCTCAGAATATCAAATTATTGATTTTTTTTTCAGTTATATTCTTTAATGCGCCAAAAAGTCGAACATTTTAAATTAAAAACTTGTCGAAAACTCAATTTTTCGATTTTTTTGGCCAAAAAGAGATGGTGTCGCGATTCTGAACAAGTACCAAAGCCTTTACCATTTCTTAAAAATATATCCGCGTTTTCTTAACATACATTTGTTACATTTTGTACATTTTTTCTGGAAGTAATTTATTTAAATACTTATTGCTTACAAATATTTAAACAAAAAACTAAGCTGAAATAGGGTTACTTACTAATAACTGACTAACAGGTATCTAATAATAAAACAAAGTCTCTTACGAAATTGACCTTAATCAAATTTTGTTGATATATTTTACTGTTAAGAAACTAAAAATGTCAATAAGATAACTAGAACTTAAGAATAGCGGGATTTTTTATTGTTCATTTAATAGATCGAAACATTTATATTAAAATTATTTTTTTATAAATAAATTTATAAGTTTCGTTATAATGCGTTGTGGGTAACATAAAATGTTACTTCTTTACTTTTTTATATCTAGTACAGTTTACAGAGCAAAATAGAAGTTGTTTTGGTAGTTAAAACTTAACAGCAAACCAAAATTAGCTTTTCTCTGCTTTTTATACAAAAAAATGTCATTGCAGTCTTTTAAAATCTTAAAAGTGTCACATTTCTGTACTTTTACATTTTATTGGGACGACAGTGCAAATGCCTGCCGATAGACAGAAAAATGCGTTTGCGTCCTCACTTCCCTGATCGTTTATTTTTATTTCCAAAATTCAAAATTAAAGCTAAAAGTCCAAAGTATTAAAAGTTCTTTGACAAGATGTGTAGGATCTCGTACAATAAAATCTGAGATTTTTCTCAGAAAATAAGGGTTGAAAATAAAATTCAACAAACCTCGAGGAAAAACTTGATTGCTGGCTCTTGACCAGCAATGAAGCATTTTTTGTCTCGGCTTGTAATATACTATTAAATTAAACAAAGACTAACTTTTGTCATTTTTATTGGAAATCTCAAATATTTTTCTAGACTTACGATATTCAATGATTTGGTTTTAGGCGGAGGAGGTTAATTGAAACCAATGCGCCCCTGCCCCCCAGAACAAATCCCAATGCCGCCACTGAGCCTCTAAAGAGTATTTCGATAGTCCTCCGGATTCTCACTTCAGGGATGAAATCAATGATCAAAAAACACTTCTTAAAGTGCAGAGCTGAGTAGAAATTAAATGCTTTTGGAATCGAATCCAGGAATCAATTCCTTTTTAAGGATACGAAGGCTAAAATCGATTACTTTTTAAAAATAGAATCCGTGATCCGGTTTATAAATGCCAAAATCCGGCATTTCAAATTTCCAAATTTTGACCTAAGACTAATAATAACCAGATTTTGACACCCTTAAAAATCCTTATATCCTGATTCTGAGGCAAATAGGTTTATAAATGCTAAAATAAACCATTTTAAATTTCCAAATTTTTACCTAAGATTCTTAATCAGCTTCACATTGATTTTCGGAAATAAAGATGAAGGATTTCAAAACATCTACCTATTAAAATCTTTAAATAAGAAAACACACCTAACGTGTGATTTTTAACCAAAATATGTTGTTTTTCAGGTCCAAACAGACAACATTTAAATGAAAAATATTTTTCTTGTAACCAAAGAGTGTGGTATCCAAAAATGGGTATAAATTTTATTTACATTTATCTTAAACGTTTTGATTGCTAGATCTTCAGAATTGTTTAATATGTTATATTCAAGATTACGCTGAGGGATTTTTTAATGGGCAGTGGGGGCGCTAGACCACATGTGGACGTCGGCGACATCAAGTTCGCGAGGCCTCTTTTACTTCCCAAAAAAAACCTAAGCCGAAGAAAAAAGCCAAATCATAAAATAATGTATGAGTAAACGACTTTTATTGTTGATAATCAAATGATAATAGAAAATACACACAGAATTTAAAATAGTGGGACTTTTCGACTTTTAGCCTCACTGAATTTTTTTAGGACTGTGTCTAGCTAAGACTATTTCAGCTTCGATTGACAGAACTGATAACGCGGATAGTCTGTCTTGGCTTATCGTGCTTCTCAAATAGGTCTTTGTCAATTTTAATTTTGAGAAGCTTCTTTCAGCGGGGGCTGTACTGACCGAAACTGTGAGCCTGATCCTGATTGCAATGTAAACATTTGGATATATTTCTCCTAAATTCTTTTTTAAAATATAATGGATGAGTTGTTTCGCGTTGTTGATAGAGTCTAGTTAATAAGTTTTTAAAAGCTGAAGTTCTTCATATAGTTTGAAAGGCTGTATGTCGCTGTTTTCGCCTTCCTGGAGTATTGTATTTTCATTGCAATGTTTGAGAAGATCCTCTTTTGGTATAGATTTTAAATAATTGATGTCATAAATAAAACTAAATTGCGTAAAATATTCATTGAGCGCTTTAAATCGACAATCGGTGTCGACTATTATAGCATCTATCATGGTGTTAAAAAAGTTGTCTCTGTATTGCATTTCAGAAGATTCAACTGGTTCATCGGTATGCTCGTAACCAAACATTCGTTTTTTCCTGGTTATTCTTTTTTCCTTAAATTGAAACTAAATTTTGTAAGCACTTCCTCACAAATAGTCTAGCTTCTGTTACGTTTTTTTCAAATCCAGTATTACGAAATTCTTGAATCCAGCTACAAAATGAACGTAAAGTATCAATACCGACTTTCAAGTTGACTCGATCCGATTGCCATAGTTTACTTATGTTGGTCACACGTAGCAATAGCTCATACCACACATGTATTGAAACAATAAACTCAAAAGTTAACATTTCGTTCAGAACTGCTTCAGTGTTGCTTAGAGTTTCGGAATCATTAGTTTCATTTTTCAGATCAGTCACGCATTCGATGACATCAAATTGTAAAAATATTGTTTTTACTGCTCCGATTCTACTCTTCCAACCTTTCAGACAGAGGTTTTAATGTCAATTTTAATTTACTATAAAAAAGTAAATTCCAACTGTAGCATCTGCATGGCGTAAAAATTTTCTTGGATTTATGTTGAGTACGCTCATTCGGGCAAAACATACATTTCATAGTGTTGCCAGACACACATTCTGAATACCCGCAATAATACTCACTTCCATGGGCCCGTGTTCAAAATAAGTCAATATCATCTGCTTATTTTTTTTCCGGTTTTCGGGGGTGAGATTGGCAAATTAAAAAAATATGGTAATTTTAAAAACTTTCGCGAGGCCCCCTAGGCGGAGGCCCGTCGGCAGTGGCCGACGTCGCCGACCAGCGCCGCCACTGTTAATGGGATATTTTGGTAACTATTCAGGGTGCTTACAAAAATGGATTTAGAATTTTAAAACATTTTTTCTACAACCGCGCGAAAAGTACCATGTTTGCGCTTAAAAAACAAAACACAAGTTGCACTTTTCCGAGGAGCAACGTTTTTTACTTTGCCCTCGCCGAGCGACAAAATACTTCGGCGCTCCTGAGTTATCGGGGAAACCTAATAGAAAAACGTCAAATTTGACACCACAGTAGGCGTTGAACGGTAGAAACTTATCTGAAATTGTCTTTAAAAAATTGTGAAATTGCACCTTTACCTTTAATATTGTAAATAATAAGAAAAATGACTAGATCTTATATAGATTTAGGTAATAATTATATAAAGATCTAAATGTATATACATATTAAATAATTATTACAATAAAATAAATTGTTATAACTTTTTATTAAATCTTTTTTTATTCATTTATTTTGCATGTTCCTTAATGTTTAATAGGGAAAAAGCAAATTACCAACTTTAGTTATACAGAAAAAAAAAGTTTATGTTCGGAAAGTCCCTACATCGTTCTGACATTTTCTTCCACAAAAAGTGGTAGAAATGTATTTTTTTATAAATAATTGAATTTTATATTCTACGTCATATAAACTATGTATATTACGACAAATCAAGTGATAAATAAAGCAAATTAAAAACTTTAGTTATAGAAAGTAATTAAAATGTTATTATGATTACAAACTCTAATTTTCTAAACTTTTATTATAAAAAGAAAGTAGAAATGTATATTTAGTAAACAATTCCATTTCTATAAATTACATTGATGCCAAATAATCCTTTAAATAAAATACAAAACCCCCAACTTTAGTTACAAAAACATTTAAAAATTGGGTTTTCGATATCCTTTTTTTTTTTTTTATTAATTTTGTACTACAAAGGTGGAAAATCTTTTTTTTTCTGATTCAAACTGATTATATTTATAGCTTTATAACACAGGCGAGTATTATGTTTAGATATGATGGAGGCCATCTTTTCTATCAAGAAAAATAAACAAATAATTATTTGCCGTAAAAAAAATTTTTTTAAAAGCTTTGGTGTTTAATAAATTGATTGTAATAATTATCATAATGGACATTTAAAAAAGTAAAAAAATATGAAAGTAAAAAATTTTCCCCAAATACGCCATTCCATTTAAATTTCCCTAATTGAGAACTGCGACCAACATCTTTCGAAAAAGGTTTTTGTTCAACAGCATTCAGAAAGTCTACTACAAATTTCGACCAAATATTAAAAAAAAGAATAATAAAATAATTTCAAAATATTACATATATGTTATCAAACACAGACATTTAATACCGAGTTGTAATTCCCCTTTTTACCCCAAAAAAAAGGAAGAAGTATTTAAAAAATTCCAAAAACATTTAGATATTGTTACACAGAAATTTAAATCATAACAAAACAATAATATGTAAATAACAATTAAAAAAGGGGACTAAAAAATTTTTTTTTTGTTTTCTTTTTTCAGTAAATACCTACTACTGAAAAAAAAATTTTTACAATAACACATCTGTAGCAAAAAGATGCTTGCCCTTTTAAAAAAATGAACTGTCAAATTTGAGGTTATATCAATAATCATTAATTTTTACCATTATTTTATAAAATCTCGGTTGTAGAAAAATCTTGTGTTTAAATTTGAGCGAAAAATGACATTGTCGCCCCGCGAGATAGCCCCTTTTTTTCCCCTACGCGTCCGCATCAAACATCTCGCTCGAGCGACAAGTATTACTTTTCGCTCTTAATACACAAAAAATATTATATTCCGCAAGCAGAGAAATTATAAAAGGGCTTTTAAAACTTCCTGAAAATTACATAAGATTTTTTATTTATAAGTTGCTTGAGGTTATCTCAGAATAAATTTAACAACCTTATGAATCTCTAGCATTGCAATTTTTGGAATACAGTTCAAAAAAAAGTTCCATTGATCTCAAAAAAAAAAAATTTAAATTTAAAAAATTTTTCCAAAAATTTAAAAAAAAGGCCAAAATTTTTTTTTGCGGCTCGGGGTCTGTTAAAATCTTTGACACTTGATTAATCATTTGGATTATGGTATCATTGTGTCGTAGTTACCATTTGTAAGTAGAAAAAAAAATGATCCGGATCCGTGATCCAAAAAAAAGGGAATTTTTTCCCCCTGGATTCTTTCCCTTTTTTTTTCCTTTAAAAAAAAGGAATCGTGATCGTATTGGTAATTTTTGGGGGGCCCCCGGGGCCCCCTTTTTTTTAAAGCACCCGCCCCAGCTTTTTTAAAAAGGTGTATTGCAGCGGGGGAAAAAAAATTATTAAAGAATAAAATATATTTCAAACAAAAAAATCGTGTTTTTCTTACACTCAAAAAAAGAATATCTTATTGTAAACGCGTTGATCTCATTTTGAGGCATGTTGATTTTTTCATATGTGGAAAAAAGAATATTTTCTCAAATGAAAAAACCCCAATTTCTTTATTTCCATAGACGTAATCCAAAAAAAAATGTTCTTGCTTTAAAGATATTCAAGTTTTTTAGATAAAACAACTTTTAGTTTTTTTAAAAAAAAATAATTTTTTAATCAGAATCTTTCATACCATTATTTTAAAATACTGATGCTCTCAATATGACAGACTTTTTTTTTTCGTTTTAAAATGTGTTGATTTTTACTTAAAAACCTTAATATTTTTAATCGATAAAATTACTACATTAAAGGGTTTAAGTTTCTCAATTTAAGAACTTTGCATCATAAACTGAAGAATTTATTCTTTAGTGTAACATATTAAAGGGCGTGTTTTAATACCTTATTTATTTACTTCAAAAAATTTAGGATCTTTTTTAAATCCCTATTTCCTTCTATTGTGATACTATTTAAATTCTTTTTAAAAAATATTTTTTTTTTTTTGACACCTCCAATATTTTGTTTAATTTTTTGTATGATTAAATATACTGTGTGTTTTGGAAGAAAAGTAAATATTTCATTGGTTATTTTAGACGTCAAATTCAAATTTAAAAAAAAAAAAAAGCATACAAATATGGGTCCGTAAATGCTTCGAGATACAGGAAAAATTAGTCGGCAAACCCCTTGGCAAGTTTTCGTTAAATCTAACAGGTTTATGAAAAAGTGGCCAATCTTGTAATATAAATGAAATACTATTTTTTATTTAAACTTTAAACCCCCGGGATAAAACTGCATTTCCGTACCAGCATTTATAAAATTTTTTTTTCTAATTTTCACGTCCAAGATCCCTTATTAAAATATTTGTTTTTCTTCCAAAACACCCTGTTTATTTAAACATCCAGACTCATGAAACAAAATATGCAAAATGTTAATCAGAGACAATGCCGTTGTTGTTTTTAAAAAAACAAAATTTTTTTTTTTTGATCCAAAAAAAAAAGATTTGGGGCAAAATTCATAGTTACTTTTTTAAAATTTTGTAACTACACTGAAAACGTAGTAGGTACCTATGAGTAAAATAAAAAACTTGCTAAAAGTTATAACATTTTTAAATTTTTTTTTTAAAATATGTATTATTTTTTAGTAAAAAAACAATTTAAAAATTTCTAAATTTTTTCAAACTCAATTTTATACTAATCTTTAACCCTTTCCCAAAAAACATTTCTTAGTTTTAAATATAAAATATCTCAATAAGGGGCCCAGACAGTCTTTTATGGTGAAGTGTAATTAGGGCCGGTTGTAGAAGGTTGGCTTAAACTCGGTTCAATTGAACTTAACTGGTGGTTGACGTTTTCCTTTTAAAATGAGTATCTCCATGATTCCCTTTTAAAAAAATAAAACAGACTGTATGTACCGACAAACCAAAAAAAATTTTATCACTTTCAAAATTTGTTTTGTATTTTAAAATCGGCCAGAGATACAGGCTTTAAAAAATAGAAAAAAATCATGCCTGGCCAACTATAATTTCCTAACCAATTTATGTCATAAAAATTTCCATTTATCTCCCGCGAATTATCTACAGGGGATCTGTAAAAGTTCTTTTCGCCTTAGGAATATGTGCTAATTTTTTAAAGACCTTTCCCGAACCCCGTATAAAAAAAATTTTAAAAATGTAAAAAAATTTTATATTTTTAAAAATTTTTTTTTAAATTTCTTTGAAGTCCAATCTCTGTCTAATATCTCTTGAAAACTCATTGAATTATTAATTACCTTGGTCTAATCTAATTTATCTAATAACGTCGGCGTCGTTGTGGTTCATGCCAATCATGCATATCTATTGATAATGGCGGACAGTACAAAAAAATTTTTTAAACGTTTTGGTAGATTTTTATTAATTTTGGGGGAGTTAGAAGTTGTTTTAGTTTTAGTTCAGTACATTAAGTAGGTATAGTCCCAAAGCAAAGAGGTATAAATAATATTTTTTAAAAATGAAAAATACTTACCAGCTCAAATTCCCGATTTAGATTTTTAAAAAATTTTTAAAAAACAAGGTCGTATCGATAATACTAGTAAACTAACCACAACTAACCACTAGACGCGAAAAAGGGGACACGAACGTCACGGACATCACCGCAGCGGCAACTATGTCTATCTTTTTTTTTTCACCCGTACTAGTACAAGTTTTTCACTTATTTCTGGTATTGACATGGTATATTACTAAAATCGAAGTTCCTGGAATGAAATCTTAAAATTTTTTAAAAAAAAAATAAAGGCGGTTTTAACTGAAAGAATCCGTTGCTAAAATAGTGAAACTTATATTACAAAACAAGAGTTTCTATATTTTCAATTTTAAAAAATTTTGGGGGAATTATTTTCATATCTTATTATTTTAATAAGATAGCTTTGAATTTAAATTGTCACTTTATATGATTTTAATTTACGTGACCATTTTTTTGCAATGAGAAATGGTATTTTTACTTTGAAATAAATGGTATTAAAATAATAAATCGACTAAGGAAATTTATGTTTTGTTTTAAGACTTTTAAAATCTTTATAACAAAAACATGTTTTTTAAAAAAATGCCGGGGGTTTTCCCAAAAAAATATATTTTTTAAAAAACCCCCCCATGTTCTTATTTTGAAAAATATTTTTTTTTTTGAATTTTTCAACAAAATTTATCAAACAACCCGGGGGGGGTTTAAAATTGAGCATATATAAGCAGACAACGTAAATTGTAAAAAAAAATTTGCAATAAAAAAAAATTTTTTTTAAAATTTGGTCGATAACGCATATGTAATGTAGGCGGGTATTTGTTTTAAAAGCCCAAAAAACAATATCAAATATTAGCAATACATATAATTAAGAATAACACGTATTACCGAAGGTGTAAGCTGATTTTTTTTTACAATACCCGGTGTCCCCCAAAATTAATTCGCATCTTAAATTTTTAATATAGTTTAACCGAAAAAAACTTGAGGGGGTTTGGGGGAAACATAACCTTATCAGGTTTTCTTGTCATTATGGTTATTATTAGATAAAAAGGGGATCTGCGATGTGTTTACTTTTAAATAAAAGAAAAAATCCCAAAAAAAATAGATCTTATCCCAAAAAATACGGATTAAAGTTCGAAAAGATACTTTTTTTTTAAAATATATAATCCCATCAAAATCACTTATGTAAAATAAAAAGGGGGCCCAAAAATTTTATCCAAAAAAAAAGGGCCTCTTTTAAAAAAAAAGCGTATTTATTTATATTTAAACCAAAAATAAAAACAGTTATAAATCTCCCGACTAGGACGGTAGCAAGAACACATAAAATATCATAAAAATAAACAATCCATAAAACCTTTCTGTGGCCCCGGGGGGTTTTTTAGACTGTTTAAGAACCATTCTTT
>JAHBCN010010760.1:0-30896 GCA_019359885.1 Listronotus oregonensis | reverse complement strand
TAAAATCAAATATCTCAAAGATCACTTGACATAACTTTCCTATTTTTGTTACAGGTAACTAAAATACATATGTGAATTTACGTATAAAGGGTCATATTTTTATGTGTAAGGAGACCGAAGTTATGACAGGTAGTACAGTCACTGAAGCAAAAATAGGCTATAACCTCCAAATTCTTTGAACCTCCATCAATTTTCATGAAAATTTAAAATCAAGCTTATCTTACCCTTAACTTCAAAACTAAGATATATGCTCAACTTGAGCTTCTTGCATATTTGGGTTGAAACAAACCTCCTTTAGAAAAAATTGAAAGACATGTAAATTAAAACATTCAATCGGTAAAAATCATTTTAGTACAGTAACATTTTGAAATATACTTTATGATTTGCAACAATTTTTCAACCCTCAGAGACCATCTCTTAAGTAAAAAAAAATATGTTATGTCATATTGTTTTTTGTTTTCCCGGAAATATTAAATCGCGCAACAATATTACACTAAAAATTAGTTCACTGCTTATGATATAATTTCTTGATTAACTGCAAATTATTAAAAACCAACCCTTATTTTGAGATTAATGAATAAAATATTTTTAACAGCTTTAATCGTTTCCTTTGTGCATTTATCAATTAAAATCGCTTTATCGTTTTTATTTTGTAAGCATTTACTCTGTAAATATGATATAACACATAAAAAATGTATGCTTCTAAAACTTAAAAAAATGCGATTATTTTTTTCACGATAACTCCGGTAATCTTTAGGATATCGGGTCCATGCAAAAACCATTTTAAAGGTAATTTTAAATGATAGAAGATCATCAATACCTCCACTTTTTAAAATCCTTCGTTTTAAAAAGTTAAAGGGTTAAAGGGCTCGGGTTAGATGATCCTCACTATAAAATTTAAACTTCTAACAATATGTCGTCGGTTGTTTTTTATTTTACAGAAATTTAAAAAAGCACAATTTTTATTAAAAGAAACTACATTTTTACGTGTATCTAGTGGTTTTAGCTTATTACGGAAATAAGAGATTTTTTAGAAAAATTTAAAAATTCTGTTTAAAAAAAATCATACTTTCGGTCAAACTTCTTAAGCTCATTTTCATTACTTACACTATAATAAATTAGTAAATCTTTTAAGGAATACTATAAATTTTATTTGTGGAAGTGGCGCAGGTTTTATTTTGTATTTTTTCTTTAACATTCGAGAGCCCCGTCTTATTTTCATCATAACGCGCTTAGTTTTAATGAAATCTACTTAATCCGAGGCTCAATTAAAAGGTCTTTATAATTACTTTAAAAAGTGTTCTAAAGATATTTTTCGAAAAATGTATCGGTTTCCCGTTATTTAAGCTCAAATACTTGCGTTTTGTATTCACAAAAAAATGTTTTTTAAGTAGCTACAAGTCGCTTTACATTCAACCTAAAATGTTTTTTAAAAAATTTAAACTTTTATTTTTTTATTAGCTTTTATTTTGGTGGAAACAATTTTTTTGAAAAAACGTATACTTTTGGAGTAATTTGTAAAAAACTGTTTTAAAACATGCATTTTTTCGTAAAAATTAATATTTTTTAATCGTTAATAACTCAAAATATATTGACTTATTAAAAAAACTTTATTGTATAAAAGTTGTTTAAAATTAGTCCCTCTATCGATTTCTGGGGTTATTTTTAATAAAATAATTTCAGCCCCCGAGAAGAGGTGGCATTCACCCCCAGAGTAAAAGCGCGAGTCGGTACTATGTCACTTTTATTACTTGATCAATAGAGGTTCAAAGAATTCGGAGGTGAAACCCTTCAGTGCCTCTACTAAGGGGCAGAAAGATGGGTGAAACATTTAGTGTTAATACACACATTCGTGCGGTAGGTCGGAATTTGGCCTGACGCGTTACGGTGTGCCTAGATAAGTTTATTGACTACCTATCCCTTATAAATTAAAAAAGAGTTTGGAAAAAAATCGACAAAATCGAATAAATTTTCTAAAAGAAAAAAGTTGCAGATTTTCAAAGAGTAAATAATATACACGAACAACGAACTATCTACGATATTTTGGCTTATTCTACCAAATCAAGGAAACCACATATTTGTTTTATGAAGTAAACTGGGCGTTCGTGCGTAGATAACATCTGGGGAAGTGATTGTCTTTACCTTCAAATTAAATCTGTACAAAAATTTACTTTTGCTCTTTTGACTTGCGAATACCAACCGCAAGATTACTCTGGCCACAAATAAAGAATATTTTAAGTATTTACAATTTTGAATAAAGCCAAATTTATAACAATAGTAAAAATTATACAATGATAAACATACAATTACGCATTTATTATTTATAATAATTAATAACTTTCGCGATTTATACATTTATTTTGTATCAAGTCAACCCTCTGATCGTTTCAATTATTTATGGGAGTTAAAGCAGCGCCCTCTAATTTAAACTAATCTCCACGTCGTAAAGTAATGCGAAAATATCAATCCCACCCCCGGGAGAGGAATTCAATTTTTCATAGAAATTTATAACTTATTTTCGGCAAGGGTGGGCGGCACCCGCGGCTCACAAAGACCCTAGATGGGTCACGGTTCATTTTGCGATTTTAATTTTTGGTATCTTTGGAAATTTTCACCCCGATGTTTGATGCATTTAATAGTAAAGACGTAGTATTATGTTAATCTGTTAACTCTTGTGCCCTTTATTTCTAAATATTCTGTAGATAAAATGAAGATGGAAAGATTTCAGTACATTTTTCTCTTAAACCTTATGGAAATATTAACATTTATTGTTAGACTTATCTTAATATTTTTATCCAAAACTGTAATATTATACGTCTATTATAGATCTAAATTTAGACGAATAAAGTGACCCATAACTCACTAGTTAGGTAAAGTAGTGAGTTATAGATTTTACCTCACTAGTGAGTTATGAGTTTACTAGCCCGATGCCCTAAAATCAGTCCAATACATAGTGCTTTTAACATTGCTTTATTACAAAAAACAATAAAAAACAGGCTCCAAAACAACAGGTCAAAGTTTAATTTAAAAAAAAAATACACAATTTGAGTTACGCCTTAGTGACAATAAAACAAAAATATAAATATAAACTCTTTTATTAGAGAAAAAAACGTACGAACTTAAACAACACTGCAAAATATAATTTTAGAAACAAGGAAAAAGATAATATTCTCGGTAATATAAGTTATGAATTAGGAAGTGACTTGTAAAAATTCTTAAGCTGTTGTATCCTTATTACTGGCATCTCTCACGTGTTGATGTTGACCGACAATAATGCGATTCCACCTTTGGAAACCTTTTGATATGATATTTAACTTCTTTTTCAATTACACTATCTCGATCTTCCATAACTTTACGTCTTTTGCCACGCTTTTGTTCTTCCAGTATTCCTGTACTTTGTATCTTATTCAAAGCAGTTCTAAGGTATTTTTGAGATATGGACAAAGTAGTTAGAAAGAAAGATCTGCACACTAGAAGGTTTTCTTCTAACCTCGGTAAAAAGTAATACTGGCTTTTTGTCCTACGCGATTTTCCAGTTGTTGTTTTTTGTGTAATGTTTTCTACTTTGACATGTCTAGCTACAAATTCTCTCCGACGCATTACGTCACCTAACTTATAAAATGCAGACATGATGCTTTCTCTCTCTTCTTTAGAAAATTTGTCACACAGTCTGTTAATTTTCCTGCATTGATCACCGTTGCAAGTTGGTCCCACACACAATTTAGCAATTGTTAAAAGTTAACAACGGTTTAGAATGTTTAACAAAATGTCAGATTTTGACAGGTTGCCTACTAAAATCATTGAATAAAACTGACAATGACGTTTTGTTAAACATTCTAAACCGTTGTTAACTTTTAACAATTGCTAAGTCCATTGCTAAATTTAACAACGCGATCATCATTCGGTCGATAATTTTTCAAATTAGAAATATACTACAGGAATTTTTTTTATTTTTAGGATCTTTTCTATGTATCTTACTTCAACCTTTTATTATAATAATATGACAGTTTTGGATAAAATATTGTATGAAACACGTGTGTTATTACATATAAGTCACTTGAGAAAGTTGCTGAACTTCTTTCGCGTGACTTATATGTATAATAACACACTAGTACTATAAATAGCTTTTGTAAGGGAAGACTTTTTTAAAATAATTGTTTTATGATTTTATTATACAATCGATACCTGATGTAAAAGTATCATTGATTCAAAACTATTAATTGGCGTATTAAAAACCGGATATCGAGCTAAACGTCAACAATTACATCCCTTGAACCCCTTTAAATTAAAAAATCACCGGTTTTGTTTGTTCATACGATTAACAACGGATACCTCGACATATGTTCAACAACAGATTGCGACTTTGGGCACTCGCTACATAATAATATAAAGCTAAATCAACTCAAATCAACCCTTTTTGTAGGAATATCACTAATTACAGTGACGTGGTTTCAGGTTTTTTCAAGATACCTTTAACTATTTTTGTGTGAAGTAGTTTGATAGCAAAAAAATATCTCCTCTTGATTTTTGTAGACATCCTTGTTTTAAAATCTTACAATAATAAATAGGTCGCTTTTATTGTCAAAAAATTGATATTCCGACTTCAAAATAAGAAAAAATTAAAAATTGATAAAATACAAAAAAACTCGGCCTCAATTGAAAGAGAAACTAATTAACTAATTAAAGCAATTTTTTTTTATTTCAAATAATCCAGTGCTGAGCAGGAGAACTGCGACAAATTTTTTATTTCTTTATATAAAAATATATACTAAGGACTTTGGTTTATTAAAAAAAATGGAACAAAAGTTCCATTTTTTTTTAAATATTCCTCAGATGTTGTATTATAATATACTAATTTTCTAAATAAATCTATAGCAACAATATGTTATAAAAATTCTTGAAAATAGGCCTTTTTTGTCCGAACAAACTTTACCCCCCTTAAATGTACAATCGACATATAGTAATTCAGGAAATTAATAATAATGACGAATTAACTTATAACTCTCTTAAAAATTTTATATCTAACATATTTTATTTATTGTTTTTAATTGTCCACCACTGGTACTATATATCTGACATCAAGACTTTCTTTTAGATTCATAACCCTTTCACCTTACGGAGCTACCTGCTCTTTGGTTGTATTCAGTAAAAATATTAATAACGGTTTTGAAACATTTATCTTTATGCTCCGCTGCTGGGATCAATAATATTTTAATATATTGGTATCAATGGGAATGATTTGTGCCTAATTAATTTACATCCTAAAACCCTTTATTTTTGTTTCTCAAAAAAACCTTTATTTACCATATTTTAAATAATTTTAGCCATGTAGGTGAATTTTGTAATTGATACTAAATACATATAAATGGCAAGGGTCACCATAAGGCTTCAAACGACTTCCTTTCTTATTAATTTGCACATCCGGAAGTAAATATTTTTTTACTTTTTCTTAAAAACTGAATCTTACGGAGGTTAAGGTGTCTTGTTAAAAACATAATAAAGGTAGCTAAAAATTGTGCATGAAGAAGTTTTTTAATGGATGCAGGTCATTTATAACAAGCTGTAAAATAACTCTAGAAAATGATAAATATAATCCAAAGTAACCAACTTTTAATAGACATTAATAGTCGAGATTTTCTTGAGGAGAATTTTGAATTGACTGCGCTTCAAATGTTGTTTTACAGATTAAAAATATGACGAGCGGTGACAAATTACCGAAAAAATCGTTGAAGATTTTTTTAAAGTTTCTATATATTTTTTTGCCTTTAAAAGTATATATATATATATATATATATATATATATATATATATATATATATATATATATATATATATATATATATATATATATATATATAATATATATATTTCCAAGTTTCTGAATGGTTAAACAACTGTGCTTACATATTTATATCCTGGACAAGAACTGAAGTAGTCCCCTTTATGACGAGAGCACCAAATAATATATATTTTTTAGTTTAGTTTACAATGTAGAATATTTCTTTAAGTACTATTTAAATATTTTTAAATCTTTATAAAAATATTTTTCTACAAACGTGTTAAAAATTTAATTGTTAACACTATCTGGATGCCTTAAAAATGTTACTTTAAACTACTAGCGCCTTAAAGTAACATTTTAAAGCACTACTGTTAATTTGCAAGTAACAAATACCCTATTTTTTCTTTTTACATTTAATTTTACATACTTTAGCATCAATTAAAAAAAGGATAACATAAATAAATTCTACATGCCATCATAATAGCGTAAAATCAAAGGTAGATTTTTAAATTTAAACTCATCGAAACTGTCGCCCTAAAACAAGACATAATTCTAAAAAATCGCACCCAATCTATCAATCGGAACGCCACACCCTGCCAAAGGGCAACATTAAGGGCGTAAAAACTGTAATAAAAATCCATCGGCACAGTATAAAAATTAAAAAAGCCCTTAAGATAAGAAACTGATGGATAAGAATATGAACCCTTATATATAGGGTTGAGGGTGCATTAAAAAAAATTAGCAACGGTCATTTTGGCGGTCATATTTTAGAAAGGAAAGATTATTATCGGTACCCTAAGGACCTGGTTGTCTCGCTGGCTTTTAGGTGTGAAGATTGAAAGAAAAAATTAAATTTATTTAAAGGGTGAGACTGCACGAGATAAAAAAAATAGAAATATTTTTATTATCAAATAAATAAACCAATGCGTTTGTAAAAACCAATTTCGTTTAAATTACCCTAAAAAAATTAGAAGTAATTGGAAAAACCTTATAAACCTAATAACTACTTACGCCATTAAAAGTGTTAAAGGTTTGGATCAAAAACGAAAACAAACATGGACAGCCACCCAAGTAGTAGACACTGAATTTGTAATTCAACACCCCTTTAAAATTTGCCAAACCCTAAATAAAGTGAAGCGGATAAGACATACAAAAAATCTTTAGTCTTTTATAAAATTTGCATCCGAAACCTCTACAGGGAGAGTCTTTTTAATAGACAGACAAAATTTCTTGATTATACTTGGTTTTTTACATCTTAATATTAAAAGCTTTTTTTGACAACAAATAATTTGTTGCTATTTTTAACAAAATAGTTTATTTGCTTAAAATGAAAAGCAAAAAATAATAATAACTATAAGATCTAGTATAAATAAAAAAGTAGTACCAGCTTTTTGACTTAGCCTTAGCTTTTAACAAATAACCATCAGAGCTGTCTCAATTACTTTTAAAAAGTAATTGAATATTTTAGCAATTACTCTATTTAAATTAATACATACAAGGTGTAAAAAGTACGATGCTCACCATTTTAATGGGCGATAGTGGAGCTCAAAACAAGTCGAAGAAGCCAAGAACATATGGGTCAAAAGTTAATTGTGATCGAAATATGACCTTTCAAAGTTTAAAAAATTTGGCAACATCGCGCCGGCTTCATCGAATGCGAGTCGACCGTCGAACGTTTTTTGCGATGTTTTGTATATTTACTTTTTCTAAAATGTTCATTTACATACAAATTATAAAAAATACTTCTTGCAATTTCATTTAAAATTAAATTTAAGCAAAGACAATTGTAGTTACCACTATAGACACACAGAACAATATAAAATTTTTGGTAATAGGTATGGACGCTCGCTTGCTGAGATTCCTCGAGCGAGCGTCCATCGAGAGAATATACGTGCACACGCTGCTGTATAAACGAACACTGTTGCCAAACCAATAAAAGAAGTAACAGAAAGTAGAAATTATTTCTGTCGAAAATAGGCTTCGAATTTATATTCGTTTTAATAATCTTAATCTTATTTTTTTTTATTTTTTTCTTTATTAATAAAAATTTAATTATTTAAACTTGTACTGTATATATTTATACCTAGTATAAGAATACACGTTGGTAAACATGATTTCAAATTTTTACAAATTCTATTTTTTTATTATAAGACATCCCTACATAACAAGAAATTTTTGTAAAGGCTCACCTAAATTTATTTAATTTTTTTTATAATAAAATCCAAATAAACGCATGTATTTTTTAGTTTATTGCTATTTGCAAATAAAGTAAGAAATATTAATTAAAGTGTGGCCATCAAAGAAGCAAAAAACGACTAGTTTTTTGGAGTTAAATAAAAAAAAAACGTTTTTGTTTAATTCATAGCAGATCGTATTGCCATTTGTGCGTTTTAATTTGTTTGTGTTTTTCCTGTGGTAATTAAAATTTGTATTTTTGTTAAAATGTCGGGAAATCTATTTCAATATTATGACTGCCGACTGAGTCGAAGAGCAGATAAAGTTAGGCTTTTTCGTTTTCCCTACAAGAATAGTACACTATGTAAGCATTTGATTATAAACTGTGGTAAGTATTTATCTATGTATATTAAAACTATTTAGACTAATAAATACCTTATAATTATATGAGCGACACCTAAAATTTAATCGGTGTTTAGAGTAACCTTTTGATAGTTATTAATTGAAATATTTGATATTTAAAAGAGTGGCCGCAAAAATCGCTTAAAAACTGCCTGTTTTTCACATTTATTCATTTAGGAAAGGAAGTGCTTTTCGTTTTTTGCAAATTTTTAAAAATCATTTCTATTTAGGGGTTGGAAAGATGCCAAATCTAAAACATTGCAAAAATACAGTGGTATTAAAAGTTATTCCCACTGCAATTTTTGTTTTAAATGGACCTTGAAAAAATTAAATAATATAATTCCATCCCTGCGAAGGTTGTGGTCAGTGAAATATGTGGGGGTACAATCATCCCCTAAAATATATCAAATCATGTACAACTTTAAAAATTGCAAAAAAATCAGATTTTTTGGACATGTCTAATAATGAATTAATGTATATGATCGTCAACCACCCTTTTCTAAGGGTAAAAATTTCCTTATCAGTGAGAAAAAATGAATGAAATCTTAGCTTCTACAAAAAAAAGTCTAAGCTTCGTATTTTTTGATCCAAGTATAAAAAGCAGGTGTACCTAGATTTTTTGAGATCACTTTTAACCAAAACCACCCCTGCAAGGGGGTAAATTCATCCCCTAAAATTAAGGAAATTCATGTTATATTTGAGATATTCTTAAACATCCAAATATATTTTTTAATATTTTAAAAGTTTTATATGATTTTATACATTCAAGGGGATGAATTTACCCCCTTGCAAGGTAGCTTTGATTAGAAATGAACTCGAAAAAACTAAGAAGTCCTATTTTATACATCTGGGGTGAAAATTATAAGGCCAAAAAGCTTTTTGCATAAGCAAACATTTTATTCATTTTTTTTTGATAATGCGGGTTTCTTTACCTTTAATTTTAGGAGTGGTTTATTATTAAAACTCACTCTAAACTGTCCATCATATCTGAGATATCTTAAAACAATTTTAGGTTGTTTATGATTTTCTACATTTTAGGGGATGAATATACCCCTTGCAGGGGTGGCTTTGGTTAAAAGTAAACTAGAAAAATCTAGTTTCTCCTGGTTTATATACTTGGATCAAATACCAACTAAGTCTTTTCTTGAAAAAGCTAATAATTTATTTAATTTTTCCTATTAATAAAGTTATTTCCACCCTTAGAATAGGGTAGTTGATTATCATAAACATTTATTTCTTTTTAGACATGTCCTAAAAAATCCAATATTTTCCAATTTTTGAAGTTGTATACGATTTTATATATTTTAGGGGATGATTGCATGATGGGGGATGGTTTACAACCTTCTTAGGGATAAAAATGTATTATTTTATTTTTCTAAGGTCCATTTGAAACAAAAATCGCAGTGAGAAGAAACTTGTAAAACCACTACAATTTTCGCAATTCTTCAGATTTGGCGATTTTCCAACCTCTAAATGGGGGTGATTTTTTAAAATTTTGCAAATAACGAAAAGCAATGCTCATCTTAATTTTTTGCGACTGTAATTTGTGGAAAAAAAGGCAGTTGTTTTTAATCGAAAAATTAACATTTATGATTATTAATTACTTTATTTTCGATAAACTTTTATATTTGTCAAATTATAAAAAAAAAATATTCATGTTAATTTTACATTTTAAAAAAGTGGGGTCGTGATTTTAAACAATTACCAAAATTTTAGAATAAATAATTGTCTTTTATATTGTTCTTAATAAATAGGTTTTGTGTAATATTTAAAAACTATACAGTTTAGACCCAGCAACCATTATACTATGTAAATAAAGTTTTATAATAAAAATACAATAAATATAAAAGAGCTGATGTGACGATTATTTTTTTATAACTGTATAAGATTGCTCAAAAGTATGTTTTAAAAATTATAGGACCTGTAATTTGATTTATATTATTATTAATAATTTTTAAATATTTTTAGCAGCTTATCCTTAAACCCTTGGGCTCACTAGCCAACCTATAGAAAATTTTAGTTCCATTCAGAACTTTTGAAACACTCTGTGTTTACATTTCATATTAAATGATGCCCAATTGCACAATTATTAACTTTTCGTTTACATAAAAAAAGTTAAATTCAACAAAAACTCCAATGTTATTTTATATTAACAATAATAATTTATTTATTCACTAACAGCGGTGGTGAACTGGCCAGCGTACCAGCCTCTTAAATAGGCGTTACGAGGGATTTTTTTACAGATTGGATTTGTATGCGGTTTTTTGCATTTGATTCGTATGGACGGCAACAAATCTAATAAACAAATTTAATTAATGGGGAATGAAAAAGTGGATTTGTGTATTAAAAAATGCATTTATAAGTTAACAATTATATATTTTTTTTAAATTACAAACTATAAAATGCATTCTAAAAATTTATTTTACTAATGCACAACGGCAGTTTTTCATTTCCCGTTAATAAAATTTGTTCACAAAGTTTTTAGAGGTTCATACCAATCGAATCCCAAAAACTGCATTTAAATCCATCTTACAGCACAAAAAATTCATCGTACATTACTTCGTTTCCTCGACTAATATCTGTGCAAAAAGCAGTTTGTTGTTTTTGCAACATAAATAATATGTGCGGAAAGAGCCTACACAAATGGAATATGATACAGTAAGAAGTCAAAACGGCAACGCTGAGAGGTACCTCAGCAGGTCAAAATAAAATATTCTAATAAAATTCGATTGTCGGCAAAAAGTATTTATACAAAGGGACTGGGCGTCTATAGTGATAACTACAATTGTCTTTGATTTAAGTAAAACACAACAAATAATTATTGTTTGTTTTTTATTTCTTATGAAAAAATACATTTTAAGAACACAAATTATTATGTTTTAAAACAGCACCTCTTTTTTATTTTGCTTAAAGAATAAGATTTCTTGGTTGCACATATTTCGTTTTTAAATATCTTTGCTACATTTACACTACGTATGTGGTAAATTTAAAACATATCGGCAAATTTTCCCGATTTAAAAACAAACAAAATATCGCTGCCGGGCCGGTGAGCAACATCTACAACTGACTTTACTTCAGGCACAAGTATTCAAGGTAGGCTCGGTTGCCAATTATTTTTTGTCTTTTTAACGGGGGGGAAAATATTTATATATTTTTTTATTTGTAGATTGAAACATTTAAGACTTAATCTATTTTTTTACCAAATAAATCTACTGATTATTCCTTAAGATGAAAGTTTCCAATTCTTAAGATTTTCAGAAATAATTGCTTCTTAATGTCTTACTTAGACAATTACCAATTACGATTACATTATCCTAATTATTAATAATCCAAATACAATAACCTTTTTCGAAAAGTAATTGAATTAAAGTAATCCAATGACTGAGAAGGAATATATACGATTTTTTAATTATTTAAATTCAATTACCTGCAGCTCTAATTACCATAATGTAGTTGCAAAAATATACGGCGAATTAAAAATTATATGGTAAAACGGCTACTTCTTACTGTAAATTATGCTTATAAATTCCTTTACCACCCTATATTGATGAAGTTAATCGACGGTAACATAATAATTGTCCTAAAAATCCTTTATGTATTGGATTTCGGCATTTTTAAAATATACTTTGTTTTCGTGGAAACAACGATTTAGCAGCAAATCGACTGGAATAAGTAGATCTTATATAAACAAGTTTATTTTTTAAGATTCATAACTGGCTGTTTTACTTCTAGAAAAACTACAATATTTTATAATCTATAAAGTGGTTTTTACTTTCTTGGTATTTTCTGTGGAAACACATTTTGATTCATTTTTTTGCCACTTTTCAATTACTAAACCTATTTTAAATGAAGTTTAAATGCACCATACAGAAAAAAAATGTTTATTCCTGGTTCTTAAGCTTGTGAAAATTTCTTATAATATTATTATTCTTCTATGGAAATTAAACAAATTAAGGAACAGCGAGTAATAACCTAAAACTAAAACAACATAAGTTATAGAGAAGAGAAGAAAAAACCTAAAATTGAAAATATAGGCTATTTGACACCATTGAAAATAAGCGTTAAATTGTGGTCATTCTATCAGATAATAGTATAAAAAAGCATATTTCTCCATAATATAAAGTAAAATATGCATATTTATTGCAAAATATATGTATTAAAATTTAAATATTTTTAAAATTAATTCAGCGACTGGAACGCTCTTTGATTGGTTACAACTTTGGTAACGTCACTTGCAAGTAATTAAATGTCACAAGCTTTATGTTGTGTTTTCAGGTGTTATTTTTGATCTTTAACTATCTAAATAACTGTTTTTTGACCATTATATATAAAAAACATATTTTAAGTAACATAATTATCCGTTTCGTTCCTCAAAATGGACATAAATTTTGTTCAAGCCGATAACAGAAACCTACCTAAAATAAACGCATTTATGATTATGCGTTTCTTTAAAAATAACGCTGACTGCTATGCTGCAGAACTCAAAAATGTAAAAACAGCTGTGTAAGTACCTCTAAAAAATTATTTATTTACGTGTTCATCATTCAGTATTTCTTAAAATCTTATTGTAGGTTATGTTTATGGAGTGTAGAAATATAAGGAGTGCCATCTCTTATGGGAGACGAATTGAAAAAGTGCCCATTTTGTATTTCGTGTAATTTATTATATGAGTTTCCATCTGCAATTCAATAATAAAACCGTTAAGTATAAAAAGAGAAAGTACTAACTTGCTAGGTATTTAACTTCTAGAACAAACAAAATCATTCTAATCCAAAAGTTAGGTTATACCTTAAAATTTTTATAAGTTATCTAAAGCCGATATTTTGTTGTATATAAATCGGTAGGTATTTAAAGCAGGATATTTGTGTACTTACATTAAAGTGATCTTCACACATAAAAACTTTAAAATTCGATACAAAGCTTTTTGGATCTCTTCGAGCTAATTGTAACCACTTTTTTCGCCTTTTAGGCTTTGTTGGGACAGATATCAACAGTTTTTGTTGTGTTTTCAAAGAAGTATTGGTACATTCTGACACTACACACCACTTTTATACCATTTTAGCCAATAAATTGAGATTTTAAAAAAATTCACTGTAGTTGTACTCGTTGTTAACTTGTTTACTTGCATATGACGTCATCCGAAACATATGTCGACGCCATTACAGAGACAGCGTTTTCAGCGCAAATTTTATAATTTAAAGTTTAACATTGAGTTTTATTGAAAATACAGCAGATTTCCCAAAAATACAGGGTGATTTATAAGTTGACGCTTTAGTTTTAACTGTGTATAAAACTCATTTAAATAAACAACTTTTTCAAATAACTTTTTTCAAAATACTCAAAAAAGAGAAACTTACATTCATTAAGTGTGTCAAATACGGCCCTGTCGGAAACTTTTAATTTTATTTCGGGTGAACACAAAACTAATCTCGACGGGGAAAGTCTTCTGGCTGTAGGGCTTGGACACCTTGAACGAAAACGGGACAGGTACAACTGATTTTACCGCAATGTTGTACACACTTTTTTTTACTTAAATCTACCTGACTTGTAATCACTTGAGAACTTGTTGTTGGATGAGCCCGCAACGAAACCGTCACGCGCACAATCGCGAAGCAGCGGCCGTAAATTGACGAAACTCTATAAAAAATCAGCAATATATCTACGAATTCATCGTTTTCGTATTGTGCCATTTTCGCGATTTAACAATAATTTAAAATAAACTCTCACCTTGTCTGGTGAAAGCAAAGCGACTAATTTTTAATGCGTGATTAACAAGGGAAAAATAAACGTAAATAAAATATAAACTTTTTTCTAAGCAGGCCCGCACTAGACACATTTTCAAATAGGTTTATGTAGCTTAGTTATTTTTGGGTTTTAAAAAAAATATAACTGAAAGAGTTGTTTATTTTAATGAGTTGTATGCACAGTTAAAAAAGCGTCAACCTAGGAATCACCCTGTATAAAATGTATTTTGTTTGTTAGGTACCAAAGAATAATTTAAGACGATTTTTCAAAATCAGTCAAATAGCCTATTCTTAATAATTACATACAGGGTGACAATTTAAAAACTTGAAATGG
Organism: Listronotus oregonensis; assembly: GCA_019359885.1. Classification (NCBI taxonomy): domain Eukaryota; kingdom Metazoa; phylum Arthropoda; class Insecta; order Coleoptera; family Curculionidae; genus Listronotus; species Listronotus oregonensis. The sequence goes on along the minus strand of JAHBCN010010760.1, from coordinate 16,462 downwards.
CGAATAAATGAATCAAAAAACCCTTAAAACAGTTTCTATAAAACTAAGGGGGAACAAAAACAAGCATATTATCTCACCCTTATCAGCAACCCCTTGGACAGGGTGAGATAGACCCTAGAATCTTAAATAGAAAGGGGGTCGAGTGATACATCATTTTAAAGCTCTTGGAAAATGCTTTCCAATGATACCATAAAGCTACATTTCAGAAAATTCTTCTCTGTTTATCAAGGAAAATAATAAATAAAACAAAATTTTGAAATTGTTTATTATTATTTAATTAAATGTTCAAAATGATTTCCGTTGTTTTGAAGACAATAATAAAGCCTATTTTCAAACTCTTCACGTACATTTACAAATGTTTCTCTGGATATAGCACGGCATTCCTGAAATATTCTATTCTGGAGTTGCTCTAGTGACTCAGGTTGCGTTTTATAAACCACAGATTTTAGGTGACCCCACAAAAAGAAGTCAAGAGGTCTTAGGTCCGGGGATCTAGGTGGCCATTCAACAGGACCTCTTCTTCCAATCCACTGGTTAGGATAATGATCATCCAACCATTGCCTAACGGGAACTACATAATGAGGAGGTGATCCATCGTGTTGGAAATGTAGTAAGCGTTCTAATAAAGATAAATTTCCATGTATGTCCCTCTGATTTTCTAATTCTCGCACTATTAGTGGTTCGATAGACCTCTGTAGCATTTCAGCATACATGTCCCCATTTAAATTTCCTGGTATAAATATTGGGCCGATAATACCGTCTCCCAATTTACCAGCCCAAACATTAATTTTCTGGGGGTACTGGGTATGCCCTTCTCTAAATACATGTGGGTTCTTGTTATCCCAGTAACGACAGTTTTGCTTATTAACATGCCCATTTAAATAAAAGGTACACTCATCACTGAAGCAAATATTTTTAACTAGTTGAGGTTCTACCATAATTCTATCTGTCATTATTTCACAAAACTGGATTCTTCTGTCCGGGTCGTCGTCACTAAGTTCTTGCAGTATCTGCAGTTTATAGGGATAAAACTTGTGAAATTTAAGAACCTTTCTTATTGATTCACGAGATAATCCAGTTGCTACAGCCGCTTGATGAGTTGTTAGCGTTGAATTCATTGCAAACTGACCCAGAATTTCAATTTGCACTGCTTCGTTGACTAGTCCCGTTGATTTCTCTTTTATTCGCGACAGAACCAGTTTCTTCAATTGGCTACTAATTGGCGAACATACTCCGGGCTTACATTTTGGCCTGGATGCCTTTCGTTAAAGGTTTAGCTGTCCTTAAGAAACATTTATCCTGGGAATCATAAATGAAAATAATGTCTACACGTTCAGCTGTGCTGTACACCATTGTTAAAGATAAAGTGCCTTCTTTTCGGTTAAACTGAACCGAAAGACAACTGTTTTTAAAATAATACTACTAGTACAAGTTACTTTAAAAGTAAATTTTGTGATAATAAAATGCAATTTATAAACAACCCGTTTTTTCGGCAAAAAATCATAGCAACTAAATCAATTCAAAATACCTGTGGGCTTGACATGTTTGGAATTCTTAAGAGACATGCCAGTATATCAGTAGTAATCATTTTGTATAATTTAATTAAATAATAATAAACAATTTCAAAATTTTGTTTTATTTATTGTTTTCCTTGATAAACAGAGAAGAATTTTCTGAAATGTAGCTTTCTATGGTATCATTGGAAAGCATTTTCCAAGAAGCTTTAAAAAGATGAATCACTCGACCCCCTTTCTATTTAAGATTCTAGGGGTCTATCTCACCCTGTCCAAGGGGTTGCTGATAAGGGTGGGATAATATGCTTGTTTTTGTTCCTTCTTAGTTTTATAGAAACTGTTTTAAGGGTTTTTTGATTAATTTTTTCGTTCCTAAAATATCGCCATTTCAAGTTTTTAAATTGTCACCCTGTATGTATTTAGTGTAAGCATTGCATCTAAGCATCTACAGCAAACTAACAAAATTCTGTTTGAAGTTGAAAATACGAATTAAAACATAATGTATAGAAAATAAATTACCAATTTTTGATAACTTTACAATAAAAAGTTTACAATTTTATTGTTCTCAAACATTTGGTAAATATGAAATTTTGGTTCCATTAGTTCCGTATAAAAAATTATAACATATCGGTCATTAAATTTGTCGCCTAATGCGAATTTAAAGATGCCCGTAAACAAAAATTCACACCAGTGAGATAATCAGGTGCAAAAATATGCAAAACTGACGAAAATTGACATCGGAACGCATCAAAAAACGTCGTAAATATCCCTAATGAAGCCGTCAAAATTTTAAATTAAACAGCCCAAAATCCATTAAAGCGATTTAAAGGCAATTTCTGTGAGTATCAAAAATAATAATCGACCGGTAAATGCCTTTAGGCAAACATTACCATTTATATTAGCGAATAAGATCGGTAATTTCGGTAATAACATGTCTAGTCTGGCCACTATTTGCTTTTGATACGCTAATGACTTTATTTCGGATTGATTTATTGAGGAACTGAGAGATTTTCTCTGTCAATATTGATAAAGTCGACGGCTATGTATAGAATATTAAAAAAATATTGATTAAAATTGGTTTTCTAACTTTGTTTAATATGAGGAGGTTCGATAATTATTGGGCCTAACATCTAAGCAAATAACTTAGATGTTTGATATGTTCTTATTGTGGTTAATAAATCTCTTTCTCCCAAACCTCTGTTATAGAAAAAATACTTTTACCAAAGAATAGCCAGTACGAGATTATCTTTTAAATCAGGGGTCTCCAAACTACAGCCCGAGGGCCACATCCGGCCCGCGGACAGATTTTGTCCGGCCCGCGGAGAGCTAGCATACTTGAAAACTCCTTTTAGAGAACAAATAATTTTTATAGCAAATTAAATTTAGTTTACTGAATTATTCTAATTTTATGTTGAATAATTATTAATATGACATCTACATTGATATGGTCATGGGCTAACTCCGCTAACTCATAACATTCTTGTATGCTTATTGTTATTGTTTTTGTGATAAGTTGGATAAAGAAACACAGAATTGTAAAGAGTAAAGACATGTATAATATGCAGAAAATTTAACTTCAGTATATAATAACTAACAAATTATTGAAATGAATCCAATTAACATTTTATACATTTTAAATAATCACATAACTTATAACAAACATAATGACATATGAAATACTAATGAGATTTATGTAATTGAGATTTTCCACTGACAATAGTTTGTAGTTGTGGACTAATTTTACTTCTACCAATTATTAAAAGAGATTTAAGATGCTCGTGAGTTAATTTCGATCTGTAAACATTTTTTGTGTACTTCATTTTGGAGAAGGTTTTCTCACACAAATAAGTAGTACCAAAAACAGAAAACAGACCACGAGCAAATTTATGCAAATTATCAAATTGTGTCAGTGAAAGACTCTTATAAAATTCCAACAAAGATGAGTTTTGATATTTGTTCTTAATTATATCACTGCATTGTAGATCAATCATTTGCATTTGAAGTTCCGGGGCTAGGGTTTCAATGTCAGTATCAAAAGGATTCTGAAAAATCTTAATTTGATTCGCAATGGCATCAAAGTCCGAGAAACGAGTATCAAAATTTATCTTCAAGGCACTAAAAGTTTCGATTGCAAAATCGATAGGAAACTCAGTCTCAGTAGTGTGGCTGAATATTTGTTTTAAAATGTGAAAAACATTTACTTCGTAGTTGTGATTGAAACAGTCTCAATTTCTTCCGGAATGATTTGATATTAGTGTATAAATCAGGAAGATGCTGGTTTTCTCCTTGCAATCCCAAATTCAGTTCGTTCACATGTTTTGTCAAATCAACATAGAATGCTAACTTCCACAGCCATGCGTTGTTTTGTAATTCAGTAAGAGGGCGATGCTTTTCATTCAAAAAATTTCGATCACTGCCTCGAAGTTCAAAAAAGCGCTGAAGGACTTTCCCACAACTAAGCCAGCGTACGGCAGTATGATAAGGTAAGTCAGTTTCTCCAATCTTTTCAATAAATTGTCGGAATTGTCGGTGATTCAGCCCAAAAGATCTGATAAAATTAACAGTTGATATGACTGGTTTCAGAACGTCAGACATATCCAAACATTTTCCGCACAAAGACTGTTAATGAATGATACAATGTAAGACTAATGGTTTTGAACCACCGTCATTTTCTACAGCCTTTGACACAAGAGCGACCACTCCTTCATCTTTCCCACTCATGTTTTTGCCTCCATCAGTTGTAATAAATTTCAAGTTTTTCCATCGAAGGTTCTTTTGATTAATGGCCATTTCAACTCCTTTAAAAATATCTGTACCAGTAGTTGTGCCATGAATACTATACATATCAAGAAGTTCTTCGTGCACTTCATAGCTTTTATCTACTCCTCAAATATAAATCAACACCTAAGCAGTATCTGACACATCCGTTGACTCATCCAAGGCCAAAGAAAACCACTCAAAATGTCCATTTTTGTCGAACAGTTGAGAGAAGCATAAAATTAAATCATTCAGTGTACAAAACGAGAATATTTCAAATTTTCTGAAGTGTATGTACGAAACTAGAAAACGCCTTATTTTCGGTGATTTAAGAATTTAATTGAATCTTTGTATGGACGAATAAAATTCGTAAAAATAATAAACAAAATCTTGAAATAGGCTAATTTAAGTGGTGCCTCTCAAATGACTACCCTTGATAATGACATGTCAAAATAGTAATATTTCTTTGTCGGCCAATTGCCGACTTTGTCTACGACCGTAAACTAGAGTGGAGTAATTATTTTCGAATTTTCGCATTGTCACTGTGTAGTTAGGAAATTATTAGTGATTATTTTAAATTATGTTGTGGGTGGAATCTTTAATTCTTTTCTCGATTTAAACTAACCTCATAAGGGTACGAAATTAATGAGAACTTTGATGTATATCGTTTTAAATTTAATTACGATATTTTTCTATGTTGAATATTTAATTGACATTAAAATTCCGTCTGGCGCAAAGAAAAGAGTAAGGATTTTTTAATTTTTATTCTTTAAAAAAAAATAAAATAACGTTTATGCAAACCGGAAAAAACAATTTATTACTAGAACTTGGTCTTTTGCAGATTGTTTTGGTGTTATGAAAATTCTATACGTTAAGATAGAATAAAATCAAATTCCCGGTTCGTAAACAACTTTTTCTTTATTTATAAACCTATCTGATACAAGTTGCAGTCTGCAGATATACATTTCTTGAGTTTTCATTGGCGAACAAGCTTGTAGATCTAGAGGTCTCGTTATTTTCCTTTGCATCTATATTGCTATTACTAGAGGTAAAACGGTTTTGTGATATATCTAATTTATTGACATAATTTGGATCACAAAGAGAAGTTGCATGTTTTCTCTCGCATTTATCGCATTTTAAATTTAACGTTTTACAAAACCGTGATGTATGGTTAGATTTTGTACAGCGAAAACAACAATTATTTAACCTTAAAATATTCTTTTTCTGTTGCAAGCTCAAAGTTGACCTGCAGTTTATTGTTTTATGTTTTCCCGAACAAAACATACATTTCTCCTCAACTGGGGTTAATAGACCCGCTGCGGTAAAAGAACTATTCCTGTCTTTTTTGCTGTCTAAGTTTCTCGGCTTTTCATTGTTAGGTAAGACATTTTGAGCTTGCTCTACAGATTCTATTTCTACTTTTAAAAAATTAAGGAGTTTGGCAATCTGATCCTCATATGATATGTCAGGATCGTTAGACTGTCCGCTTGCTACGGAATTCGTGTCTAAGAAGTCTGACTTTTTCTCTAGAATATATTTATTAAAGTCGATACGCATAAAATATGGTAAACTTTTTAATATTACTGATTTTAGCATCATTCCATATTGGTTTGCAGATATGTTTAAAGACTGTAGTGACCTTGTAATCGTTATGGTTGTATTATACAACTTTCTAAGTGAAGAAATATCACTCCTACTTTTTACAGGTTGTAAAGCTAGCAGTTTTTGTATATACGTATCGACAAGTTTTTCTGTATTGCCAAACTCATTTTTTAGCAATTCAATGGCGTCCTGATAACATGCTTCGTTTGGCGTTAATCCTTGAATTGAAATAGCAGCTTTTCCCGTTAACAATGTTTTTAAATAACTAAATTTTGCATGACTATCAAGTTCGTTATTATTATGAATGGCTGTACTGTACTGTTCCCAGAACATAGCCCACTGATGCAGGTCGCCATTGAATTTTAACAGTTCAAGTTTTGGTAATCTTACCGACATTTTGGATTTATTTTCTTCCATGTGCTGTGGTACCTGCGATCCTGTCGTTACCTGTTCGTCGTTCACTTGTGTATAATTCTGAATAACTTCGTCTAATTCAGCCATTATTTTCACAGCACTGTCGTTATAGTCCAAAATAGAAATCCATTCCGCACTTAAAGTGTTTTCATCACTACCCGCTAATGTCTCCATGTATCGTTCGTTAGCATCATTCAGTTTATTACGCGCTTCCTTTATACGAAGGTGTTGCACTTTTAATTTTTGAACGTTTTCATATTCACTGTTCAAAAGTTCTTCAGCGGTTTTTATAAGTTTCGTTAACTGCGTTCGGCACGCGGCCCGGTATGTTTTTTCCATCGTTAGAAGCGTTAAAGTTCGTTACAGTCCGTTACACTTTACGTTAAAAGTCACTAAGTATGTAACACCTCGTATATGCCCGACGTTACCGTTACATCAAAATAGGTCTATATTCACAAAAAAGTTCCCGGGTTTCGGCACCATATGAAAATTCTATACGTTAAGATAGAATAAAATCAAATTCCCGGTTCGTAAACAACTTTTTCTTTATTTATAAACCTATCTGATACAAGTCTAAAGGCATACTAAGTTTAAAAATAATCCCAACAGTTAAAAACGATTTTAACTACCTATATGCAAAATATAAAAACTACCGACAATGTCTTTAATTATTATACCGCGTCTTTTGCGGCTTAAGTCTATTTCCTTTGTCGCTCGCACAAAGAAGCCGCGCCGCTTTCGGAATTATTTGATATTTTTAACAGGTGTAAAAGTGGATGTTACAAATAAAATTTTATCGTTTTTATTATTTTGTGAATTATTGATAAAAGTTTGCTTTAATATATTTAGGGGTGGTGGTTAAAAAACCTCCAATTTAAGAAACACATGAGTGCGGGAAAGACAATTTCTACAAGAGTTAGTATCAAGATTTTTTCTACATTTTTTTTTTAAATAATATTTTTAATTTAAAAGAAAATATGTAACAGTTTTATTTATTAGTTGTTGTGTCGTTATTGTTGTAGTAACCTTAATAAATTTCAAATAAAATTTTCGCAATTTTGATAATTATATTAAATATTTTGAATAATTTGGCACAAATACCTGCTCTAGGCAAGATTAGATTTTAAAAAAATTAAGCTTACGGCTAAAAATTTTTAAACATAACTTTTTTGAGAAAAAAGTAAGTGGGAAAAGTAGTTATTTTCACAGGTTTAAAAAAATATTTTTTTTCTCACGATTGCACAAGAATGCTATATAATATAAGATTAGCAATTTTAGTTTAAAATACTATATGTTTTAGTTTTTGATACTTTTGGGTTTATTGTTTATTGTTATTATTTAATATTTTATATTTTTGGGTTAGTATTAACGATATAATGAAATCAGTTTTTTTAATTTTTAATAACTTAAGGCCTAACAAAGATACAAGACTTGGTTAAAAAAACACAATTTTACATTTATTTTTCATAACTCAAATTTTAATGACTTTTTACACATAAAACTTTTACTAGATGTACTTGTGAAAAAACTCCAATTATCCACTAACTTGGTATACATACTTAAGATTTTTAATACTGGTCTTTTATATAGCTCATTTTTTTAAAATAAGATTAAAGATTTAAGATTTTTTTAAACAAATTTAGTAAAAAACGCTTATAACAAGTATCACTTTATTTTAATTAAATTAATTTTATTTTAATTGGGTGAGCATGATAAAATTTAATTTTGACGCAGGTTGTTTAAACTATGCTTCAACGCCTCATGTATATGGTTCAGTTCAGACACTTGCCGTTCATTTGGTGTACCATCACACAGATACACTTTAACTAAAAAATAATACACTTACGTGGAAAGCCACACATATGTTACGGAGGGTGAACTTTACAATTTCAGTCAATTCGACAGGACTTTACTTACTTTATAAAGAGTATATTTTGAATTTTTATATATAATACGCTCATATAATTTTTTGGTACCAAATGCGTGTCCATTGGTTACTTGGAAGAAGCACTTTGGCAAGATAGCTGGGATCAATCAAAATTTCAATCAAGCAAATAGTAGAAGTGTTTTTATACTTATTTTCTGTAAATGATAATAGCTTATTCCACCAAAAACAGTTATGTTAAATAAAGGCCAGATGCCTATCCAAAAATCTCGACCTCTTAAGGGGGGTAACGTTAATTCGTGCAAAAAGCCACATTTTTCCGAATTTTTTCGGAAGACACACTTGAACATCTATTTATTAAAACTAATGGTAGATTAAAGTGTGACATTCAAAGAATTTTAAGTTAAATTTTCATAAAAAATATTAAAAAATACGGCAATGGCAGCAATTATTTTAAAGCGTCTCGGAAAAAACTTGAATTACGGTGCCTCTTATAATTAGGTGCTGGATGATATGAAATCAAAAAACTAAAGTTTTTTCGTTAGATAATGTCCTTTCTCAGGTAACGCGAGAAGAGGTTTTTCGAAATTTCAGTTTTTTACTTTTTGGGAACACTTTAAAGTGAAAAACGTTTTTTTCGCGAAAAAATCGGCTAATTTGTTACTGTAAAATAAAAAATATAAACGAATTTGAAAATAACTCTCCCGCGTTACCTCGTAAATTATGTGCAGAAATAGTGTTCAAAATTTTAAAAGGATCGGTACAGTGCAAACGCCTTAAAGTTTTGAACACCAAAAAATGTGAATGAAGAATTGAACAAAAGAAAAAAACGTAGTGATTTTCAATCTCACCGTATAGACAATAGTGATCAGGACCTAATAAGAAGTAAAATATATTGTCTTTATAAAAACGGAGTTGTTTCTACCTTGGATAACCTGAAAAAGAAGTTAGACGAAGACGAAACCATTATAAATATTAGCCGTGTCACCCTCCATAGAGTTGTTTGTAAAATTGGATTTAAATACCGCAAAATAGACAAAAGACAAGTATTAATGGAATCGTACAGATTACGCACTTGGAGCTTTAATTACCTTCAAGAAATTAAAAGATATAGGTTAAAAACAGATCCATAATTTACCTTGATGAAACATAGTTCGATACACACGACATAGTATCCAAAGGATGGGTTGATTCCAATCAAAACTGTCTGGAAAAATTTAGTACAGCACATTATAAAAATTGAAGACTCTTACATTTCTATACAAAACAACATAAATCCTATTGTAATTAATCTCAATGATGACTTTGATAGTAAAACAGAATTAGGTTTAGATATTTACATTAAAAATGTAATTATATATAAATAATAGAGTTATAAGTTTATTTAGTCTTTGCATATATTTAATTTCTTAATGTAATTTTAAGATTATACCTACTTAAATAAAAAATAAATTGTAAATCTTTATTTTATTAGAGTCCGTCCCTAATGTTCTGTCCTTTAATACCTACTGATCCGCAGTTTTATTGTTGTCCGCAGATATAATCCATAAATGAAGGCAAAAGCTAACACGGTATACTTTGAGACAAACTATACCTTATTTACCGCTATATCTTCGTAAGTTTTGCTTCGATCTCTCTCAAATTTTACATAATATTCTTAAAAGTTCCGCATTCAGAAAATCAGATTAAAAAATGCAAAAAGCGAAATTTACAAGTCTTTGCTTCAATTTATTGTTACAAGATATTCTATTTTACTAATGTAATATGTGTGTTTTACACGGACAAATTTGGGCTCAAAAGTTGTAACAATATTCAAAATTACCAACTACCAACAATGTCAATTGTATTATTAAAAAATATTTTTTTTACAATAAAAAAACCAAAAAACACAAAAATAATATTAGTAGTTCATAAAGAAAATATTAACTCCAAAACATCGGCAGAAAAAAACAATTTAAAATGGCTAGTTGGGCAGATGTTGGCAATACAATTTGACATGAAATGTCACTAGATTTCACCAAAATTGCACTAGTAAATTAGAACCAGTTCTATTAGCTGCAATGACGTGAAAGCCAGCATAAAATTAGACCAATTCTTTCCACAAAAATTTTGTTCCACTTGGCCATTTTTTTTACTGATTTACTGTAATATTGAATGATATTTTTTTATTAATACTGACAGTTTTTGATACATACAGACAGATCAGTACAAAACAGAAGTGGGACAAAATTAACTTGCTTTAATCTTAGATCTCGGAACTTTTAAGAGGTCAAGATTTTTGGATAAAAACTTAATTAATCCTTATTTAACATAAGTGATTAGGTGGGATTAAATTATTTTCGAATATTTCCTAAAATTTTGTTAGCACTTGCCTTTGGCCATTCTTAGGTTAACTCTGTTAGACACAATATTTTTGTATCTTCAGCATTTACACACAAGACCAGTTGACTGAATCTTCAGGTATTCTTCCACCTTCTGTCGGGCTGTCGATTGCCCGAAAATCTTATTTCGGTTCCGGTGAGCGAATTGCACGCCTGCCAACTGTTTGCGCGGAAGTGTGCCGTTGCCACGCGCCCAAAACTCCCCCATTTTGGTTCTTCGCTCGTCCAAATAAATAGCTATTTGGTATTGCAGTACTTCGACTTTCATTACCATTTTGTTCTATATCTTTTAAAAGTCTTGAGAATAGTTCAAAAAACGTCAAAACGATATTTCAAGATCACGTTTGCTTTTGGCAATATAATAAAAAGAAATAAAATTACTTGTCTTTTCAAAATATCTCTGGTAAATTAGTTATTAAAAAATATTATATTTCGAAATATTATATCCATATTAAATTGCGGTAAAATCTAGGTCAACAAAAAAGAACCCTTTTTAATTTTTACCTACAACCGTTCTTTTCATTTGCCGGCTCCCAAATAACAGTAATTTTTTATTTCGTAACAATTCCGTAATTCAATTAAGAAAACTGAAATGACAAATGCTAGACCTATTTAAGGAACCACAAAGGGTACCCAATTCGAAAAATTAGTCCTAATGACAAAACATCATTTTTAAAAATTCATTACAAAACTGAAACACAAAAATTGTTACGGATTTTATATATAGATGATGGTATTCGACCGAGTCCCCAAGGGTTTGACAATCAAGTTAATTAATTGAGAAGAAATTTTGAGAAAATTTTAAACGTTTAGTGAAACAGGAAATTGTTTTCTTGTAGTTACGCAGCCACTGATAAATGTAAAGCTTCATCGAATTTAATAAAACGTTTTTACTTTAATACTTTTGGAGCAGAAATTGTCTTTTGAAATCCACTAATTTGCTTGTCAACAGTACGAATTCTGTGTAATTTTCGTGATAAAAATTTGTTATATATTCATAAAACGCCCATTATACATCACATCTTCGTCAATATATCTGACACTTTTATTTTACACAACCCTTAAAATTTTTTGCACAGTGGGGGTTAATCAATTGGTTTGGTCAGTCCAGGTAAAAAGAATATAATATACTAGGGGCAAAAATTTTTAAGGTAAGCTTTCGCTTTCGTAAACTATTGACACAATTAGTAAAACGATGTGTAAGTCTTGTTATTTGTGGTAAAATACGAAAATTCTTTAAATATGTCGAGATTTGCATGATAAAAAATAAAATTTACTTCTAAATGAGATGTCCCCATACTTAGCACTGCCTTTTTGCAAAAATGAACAAAAAAATTGTGCCGTTAACAAAAACTTTTTTATGCATTTGATGCATAAAATGAGATATAAAATAAACAAAATAGGGGTGGTTCTTCTTACCTATTTAGCACTGCCATTTTGCATCACAAATAAAAAGAGTACCACACTGTGTTTTGCTCAACTTGTTCTTTCATATGCTGTTAATAAAAACAATTTTTAAAGAGAAAAACCTTTTTTTTTACAATGCCATTTTGCATAGTAGCGGATTAAACAGTTGTATGATATTATCCTTACTAAGTACTACTTAATCTTTAAAGATAAATTCTGAACCACCCTGTATAAATAAGGTAGCTCGTGTTGACGCTTGGACATAATTGTCTATTAACCGTTTTTCGTTTTGTTTTAGATAAGATCTAAAGTGAAGTGTTAAAAAGTCTTTTCTAAATTACAAAGTAAATTATTTTTAGGTCCCTTTACCGCTTTTTTAAATTTATATACCGAAAAGGTCATAAAGTTATCGAGGTTGACTTAAATTGAACGTTATTCGCAACTTTTTAAATTTATGGAGACTATAAAACTGTTGGCTTTTGTTGTCGAATTAAGAGAATTGGTGCGATATATTTTGTTTGACGCCACTTGTCAGGTATGGCTTGACGTAGAGATCGACGTATATATCCAGTGCTTTGGTGTCTAGACAAATACGTGTACAAATATGTTATACACCTAATGTCAAAATATGGTCGTTTAGCCGTCATAATTTCTAGAACATGATTGCCTTAAGCTTGCAGAATTTTCGGAGATTTTAAAGCAAAATTTCCCAAAATTTAGTTTAAATTTTCATTTTATTTTTCTTTTAATTTTATCTTAAAACGGTGGCCGACTTACCACCAAAACAGATTAGATTTGATTTTTTTTTTGGGAGGGGTTTTTGTTGTAGGGGTCAATAAGGGACAGCTTCCCTATACCCCGGGGCCATAAAGTTTTTTCCACAAATCTAAGGGGGGAAACCCCAACGAAAACATACTAGTACACTATTAAAAGATATACCTTTTTATACCTGATAGTATATATAAATAACATATAAGTATAAAAGAAATCTTTATTTCTGAAATACTGTCAAGTTATTAAGTTCTGCGGTGATAGTGTGTTTGAAGATGTCCAATGCAAAATCCGTTTCAGGCAATAGCCGAAAGTGTTTGCCTGTTTAAGCAAAAATAATTGTATAATGTTTTTATTTAAAGTTATAGAAGAGCGAGGTCACCAAAAATATTTTTCATTAAAGGAAACATTAACTTTAACCGGCGTTCCTCAAAGTACAGTGTGGAAAATTGTAAATAATACTGTTAAGCCTAGAAAAGTACGAAAAGATAGTGGTGCATCTAAATCTGTTGATTTACGCAATGAAGATTTAATTCGTCAGAATATTTATCAAATGTACGAAGAGCAAAAAGTTCCCACATTATTATCGCTTTCAGCGAGACTATCCGAGGATGATTGTGACATAAGTAGTTCTACTACAACCTTGTACGGCGTACTCTACGTCGTTTCGGGTTTTTATTTAAAAAAATAGACAAAAGGCAAGTTATAATGGAATAAAAACCCGCTTGCAACAACTTAGAATACAATACCTGGAAAAAATAAATAAGACTTGATCAGAAAATCGAACGATAGTATGCCTAGATGAGACATGGTAAAACACCCATGACACACCAAGTAAAGGATGGACTGATAAATCAAAAAATATCATACTAAAGCTCCTTCAAATAAAGGTAAAAGAATAACAATTCTTAAAGTGGGTCAGAAGGCTGGGTACCAAACTGTTTATTTTTGGCACCCAAAAAACATTTCGGATTCCAGCTTAGATTACCACTGCGATACAACTGCTGAAGTTTTTGAGGACTGGTTTCAAAACAAATTATTACCGAATATACCACCAAAGAGCAGTATTGTGATGGATAATGTATCCTACCATAGTCCCCAGTTAAATAAAGTCCCAAAGTTCCACCAGCAGAAAAAAAAAAAATACAAGATTTTTTTTCTGACCGTGACGTATATTTTCATGAGGGGTAATAATGTTAAGCAATTGTTAGAGGTGTTAAAATGTTACAATTTCAAAAAAGAATACGTTTGCGATAAAATTACAGGGGTAGCATGTCACGAAATAATTCGGCTTCCGCCATATTACTGCATTTTCAATCCGATCGAGTTGATATATCATAAACTTAAGTCTAATATACGCGCGCACAATTATACACCAACTTTAAATCCTAGTGGGATTGTACTGATAAGAACAGAAGTCCAAAATGTAACCGTTAAAAACTGGAGAAACTGTACTGAACACGTTAAAAAAATTGAAAAATTATTATTAATTTGGAAAATAGTACTAATAGCGAAATTAATTTAGAGTAAGGTATGGTGTGTTTTATTTTGTTCTTAAATATAAGTATTATATAGGTACTGTTAAAATAAAGTATTACCGTAAATTTTTGTTTGTTTATTTAAATCCCAACCAACTTTACACATTAGTAGAATTAATAAATTGTAAAAATTATTTAACTTAGTACTTGATCTTTTTCATCAGGTATAGTACGGCCTGCACGGCTAATCCGAAAAGTTTTATGGTTTTATTGCATTTCGAGCCTAAGTCAAGTCAAGTTAGTTTCTTAGATCGTGAAAAAAACTATATATATGTATCTCTTGAAAAAATATTTATTTTGTAAACTTTAATAACATATTAAGTTCTATCTACTGTCTCTAAAGCAACCTGTAGAAACTAATATTTCGAATGAGAGTATGTTAGTGTCCACCCTGTACCAAATTTAAACTAATTTCTACCCCTGCCGATTGATATAGACACAAAGGGTGGTCTCGCTATAATACCACCCGTCGCATAATATCTAATTCACACCGATATCTCTCATATATTTAAAAAATCACCTACGTAGGGGATGGTTTATAATTTGTGGTCACCCTGTGGTGAAAGCTACCCTTTAGTTTTTGTTTCGCAAACGTTTGCCGATTTCAAAATGACAAGTGTAAGAATTAATGCGCTTTTAAATTTGTTGGAAGGGTGCAAAATTACTTTTTTTCGAAATAGGTGTGTAAAAGGTTTTTAATTGTTGATGTGTCGGTGGTTAATCGCGGAAATAGTGTTTGGTTACGTGAATTAAAGGTTTTATTATATAACAAAAAACACTGTGTTTTTAATTAAAGTTTATATACAGGGTGTCCCAGAATAAGTGGGCAATCTCTCGAAATCTAATAGAAATTATAAAAATATTATGACAAGTTCCCATAAACTTTTTTCCTACGAGCCTTCCCTACGGAGATACAGGTACATAACAGACGACCCTGGAAATCGTTTTTGTTTAAATAACTTTTAAAATAGTCTTCTTAAAATAAACCCATTAAATCTTATTTGGCTTATTTAGTTTGCCAGGGACGGACCGGCTCTGACAAAATAATGTCAATTTTTTAACACCCTGTATGATAAAGACTCAGCAATATTATTTTTGGACAGTTTAAACCTTAAACTAAAAAGAAAGTATTTTTAATTGACATCGATAAAATCAACTTCTTAATAATCATACTTGGTACCAAAAAATACTAAGCTTGTATTATTTAATATACTCTACTTAGACACATTTTTGTATTTTTTATTAGGATTTTGTGTCCGTTAGCTGTCCTTAAAAGTACTTTTATTAAAATAAAAAAACATATACAAAAAATTTAAATTTATAATTTTTGGTTAATTGTATTTTTTTCTTAACCAATCAAACTTGCTATTGTGATACATAGTAATCTGAGTGTTTAAAAAAAAAACTTATTACACCCTATATCTATCGGCAGAGGTAAATTACAACCCTCCGTCTGATTAATTTTTCGATCGTAGTCATTGACAAAATAGATCAATTTCCTTAGATTATAAAATTTAATTACCTTAACTTTAGGTGAAACTACCCCAACAATACATCCCATTGTGTTTAACCTTTTAACTTAATCGTTTTCTATTCTTCAAAATTTCTACCACACATGATGGTGCATAGAAACGTTTTTCTAAGATAATTTCAATAACAAAACTTTTTTGGACTTGAAGGATGTTTAGATACTTATTATGGGAGATGAGAATAAAGTCGAAATTTTGCCGATGACTGTGCAAGATTTTGGCATACATCTTAATTGTCTTGAAAGTAAGAGCGTTTTAATAATGATTTTATAAACTGGTTGAACAACTTTAGGGACTATATATAAAAATAAGATCTTTAAACTATTTTTTCCCCAAATAAGAATTGGCAGATTTTTTTCGCGACAGCTAACATGACATCTTTTTTTTTGCTCTAAATGAAAAAAAAAAAAAAAAAATACCAGAAGAACTGGCAGCATTTTTTTAATTTTCAGTTTTCGTTTAAATGTTGAAATCATTTTATAATTATTATAGACGTTTTGACTGTCGAAATTAAATTTTGTTTGGCATGGTCCGGGGTCCCTAACTTTTGGAATGTGGTTTATTTTAAATCAGTTTCGCTTCTTAGCATCTAATGTTTACTTTTTAACCCATATCATACGAAGAAAAAGCTTACTAACAACTTTTCACACAAAAACCCTTTTTT